>PVKS010024809.1:0-30621 GCA_004027875.1 Aplodontia rufa | reverse complement strand
CTAAATCTTTAGCTGTGCAGAAGCTTTTTAGTTTAATTGCATCCCATTCATTTAATTTTGATTTTACAGCATGCGCCATAGGAGTTCTATTAAGGAAGAAGCGGCCGACTCCTATAAGGTGTAGTGTTTCCCCGACTTCTTTTTCTAATAAATTTAGAGTTGTAGGCTTAATATCCAGGTCTTTGATCCATTTTTGATTTAATTTTTGTGCAGGGCGAAAGATAAGGATCTAGCTTCAGTTGTCTACAAATGGCAGTCCAGTTTGTCCAACACCATTTGTTGAACAGGCTATCTTTCTTCCACATTATACTTTTGCCCCCTTTATCAAATATCAAATAGTTAAAGATATGTGGGCTTGTCTCAGGATCTTCTATTCGGTTCCACTGGTCTTCGGTTCTGTTTTGATACCAATACCATGCTGTTTTTGCTACTACAGCTCTATTACAGCATTTTTTTAAGAGAGAAAGACAGTGAGAGTGAGAGAGAGAGAGAGAGAGAGACAGAGACAGAGAGAACCAATTTTTATTTAGTTTTTCACATGGCCTTTGTTGCTCCGACACTTAGTTGTGTACCTGGGTGCTGGGGTCTGAACCTGCGTACTTGTGCATGCCAGGCAAGCGCTGTAACAGTGGAGCCACTGCTTCAGCCCCTACATACCCCTCTTGAAGGAAGATTTTTAAGTCACCTGCTCAGTCTGGAAGTAGGTATTTATCTTGCTTATTTTCCCACTATAATGCATAGATTTTTTCCGAAGTTCTTTTTATGTTTTTCTTTTGTGAATAATCTATCAAAAACACATTTTCCCCTTAATTTCTTAAGAACTAGATCTAACTTACTTCGTGAAAACAAATAATTGTAGAGTAATAATTTTAAGCAATTGGTCCTTTTTGATTGTTTTAAGTAGCTATTATGCTATCTAAAATTAAAATATTGTCATATAACTTCTGTTTAAAACCCTTATTAGAAATTTATATTTCCCCTGTCATTTAAGCTAGTTAATTTAAGTCTGTTTAGGTAAAAGTGAATACCATAATTATGGAATGTAGGATATTAATATTTTCAGAGAACTCAGTAAACAAAAAAGATGGTTCTGTTAGTGCTTTGAAGTTTGGTTAAGTTTTTCTTTAACATTTTTATTAACAATGCATCTTTCTCTCCAAAGTACTGTGATCAGTGGCAAGCATTGAAGCCTATAGAAATTCCTTTCCTGACACACTGGCAACAATTTTACAAGATAAGCACCAGGTTAGTTCTTTGGGACCTCTAATGAAACTGATTCTGCCCCCACCTCCCAGTCCATAAAAGGAACCTTCAAGGGAAGATTGAAAGAGTAAAATAGTTTTTAAATCAAACTGTCTGAAAATTGTTCTACACATATCAAGGCAGCATATTCTGATTTTTATTATACTTAAAGAGATTGAATCTTTGTTCAGGGGACCATATAAAATATCAAATGCTAAAGATTCATTATTCATTATTTTTTACATAAACATATAAATGAAAATATATCAAGAATTAATAATATATTGATATCAGGATCAGGCCCTTCATCCAAGCATCTACAAACAAAATACCATTTCATCTGAACACCTACATGTAGTCTGACTTGGGCTCATCAGATCCAAATATATATACTTTTTATGTTGTAGCCTAATAATTTCTGTTCTAGATGGGAATACTTGGCTACTTATTGCCTTTCTTACCTTGGTAAACATAGCACCATAGTCAAGTATAACTTAGTTGAAAGAAAAAAAATTATAGTATTTTTTTTAAAGAGAGATAGAAAGAATCAATTTTATTTAGTTTTTCATTTGGCTTTCATTGCTCCAACACTTCATTTTGTATGTGGTGCTGGGATTTTAAACCACATCCCTGTGCATGCAAGGCAAGTGTCTAAACTGCGGAGCCACCTCTCCAGCCCCTATAGTATCTATTCTTAATGTTAATATCAATCCTCAAGTAGTCTCAAGCTTACAGATATCCATGTATTTGTAGTAATCTAGCAATCCATATTTCTCCTCCTCTAATGTGTCATGATTCTGGCATTTTCAGTGGAAATTTACATTGTTAAAATAAACTTAAGCAATATTTGTATTACAACCAAAAATAGTTTTTGATATAGCTTAAATAGAATCTTTATGTGACAGTGATATTTTATTTTTTCTTTATAATTCAAAAAATGTACTCATTAATTCATTCAGTTAAGACATTTATTAAATGCTAATATATGCAAAGTATATGTTAGATTCTGTATTTGTAACAATAAAGAAAATGAAAACTTCAACTCCTGGGTCTGGAGTAGTGGCTCAGCAGTTATGGCACTTGCCCAGCATGTGTGATAGGTGCCTTCAAACCTCAGCACCACATATGCAGTGAAGTCTCGGAGCAATGGAAGCAACAAGAAAAGCTAAATAAAAATTGTTCTCTCTTTCTCTCTCTGTCCCTCTCTCCTTAAAAAAGAAAAAAATTAAATGAAAAGAAAAAAGAAAACTTCAACTCCTGAAGTGTAAAGATGTATCGTATTCAGTTTAATTTGGACACAAAAGAGGAATCTTGCTTCAAATTGAGGTAAACTTTTTGAACTTTGGAAACAAATGCAAAGGTTTGTTTTTTCTTTTAAATAAGTATCTCTCATTCTGAGATTTCCTGTTTTAAATATTAAGATCTCAGGCATAGGCTTGGAGTGGTGTCTCAGTGGTTACTGCACTTGCCTGGCATGCACAAGAATATAGGTTCAAACACCAGCACCATGTACACTATGAAGTGTTGGAGCAATGAAAACTGCATGAAAAACTAAATAAAAATGATTTTCTCTTTCTTTCTCTCACTGTCCCTCTTAAAAAAAAAAAAAAAAAAAAAACAACTCAGGCCTGTGGTTAGCCATAGAAGAAATTAGTACTGTTTAATTAATGGTCCTATAGTAAAGGTAGAAGGAGAGGTGAAAGATAGAAAATAGATTAACAAGTGGCTCTCATTTCCTAAAAACCAATTTCTTAGTGAAAAATAAACTGTTAAAATGGAGGAAGGAGAAATAGTGATGGCATATTTATACCAAGAGCAAACTGTGTCTTAATGAGCTTTACTTTGGATCAAACTGTCCTCTGAATTAAAAACTTGAATTAAAAAGTGCCTCTGGAAAAGAGAACGGAGGATTATTTTAGAGGGTATTTTAGCCAAGAAGCCTTTGTTTACTCCAATTCAATCCTATTTCTAATGTAATACAAAGATTATCCATTAGTGGTGAGCAGCTGCACTTCATTGCATATTAACATAACACTGAGTATAAAGTTAGCACTTGTTACTTTTGTGTTGTGTCTTTTCTAACTTGAGTTAGGTGGTATCTCATTTGGTATCTCATTGTAGTTTTGATTTGCATTTTTCATGTATCTGGTGGTCTTGTGTATATCTTCTTTTGAGAAATGCTTAGTCATAGCTTTAGAAAATTGTTTTCATCAAGTTATTTGTTTTGTGGCTCTTGAGTTATTTGAGTTACTTATAAATGTATAATGGAGTACTGATAAGTCATAAAAAAGTACTAAATCCTGTCATTCACCACAACATGGATGGAACTGGAGTGTATTATAGCAAGTGACATAAGAAGGCACAGAAATACAACCACTGCATGATCACACCCTTGATTAGAATCTAAGAACTTTGATCTCATAAAAATTGAGAGCAGAAGAGAAGATAGCAGGTACAGTGCCATTGGCAAACATTGTATGGCAGAGCAAGGTTGACATTGTTAAGAATAATGTATCATACATCCCCCAACAGTTAGAGGAGAGAAATTTGAATGTCCTACCTAAGGAAGATTTAGAACTGCATAGATGGTCAGGGCAGGAGTGTGAACAAAGAAGTTTGGGGCAGATAGTATGAGCAAAAAGGAGGCCCCAAATAAGATTAATGTTCCAGCTGATGAAAGTGCCTGCGGACATGAGTGGGGACCCAATCAGATATGCTTCTGGGTAGAAAAGAGGGATCCAAAAGAAAGACTAGAATAGAAGTGTGGACTTGGGGTTACCAATGATTGATAATGAGAGCGTGTTGAGGAGAGTATATAGGAAAGGAAGGCCCAAAATCTATTAAAAGAACAAGTCAGTACTTTCCAGTCAAACTCCCAAATCCAGGCTCCCTTCTCTTCAGAGTAGTCTGTTACTTTGTTACTTTTGCTCTTGCAATAAACCCTTGCTTGCTTTCTGTGTCCTTTTCTTCAATACATTCCAATTTAGTTAATTTTTTTCTTTGCTGTGACCCAAGGACTGACAAGAACAATTTTAGGGACTTTAAAGTTTATTTTGGAGCTCACAGTTTCAGAGGTCTTAGTCCATAGAAGACCTACTCCATTCCACAGGGCTCAAGATGAGGCTGAACATCACAGTGGAAGAGTGTGGCAAAGGGAAGCAGGTCAAGGCATCATAGTAGGAAGCAGAGAGAGAGAGACTTCACCTTCTAATACAAAATATGTACCCCAAATATACATCCCTAATAGCACACCTCCTCCAGCCATACCCTGCCAGCCTATTAATTACCATCCAATTAATCCCTATCAGAGGATTAATTCACTGATTGGGTTAAAGTTGTCATAACCCAATCATTTCACCTTTTATCTCTTTTACATTGTCTCACATATTGAGCTTTTGGGGGGCATCTTTCATCCAAACCACAACATTTCCTAAGTGGAGACTACAAACCAGAGACCCTTAGATGGTAATGTAACCAGAGAAAAATAATTAAAGTTTAAGGCAATGAATAAATATGCTAATGACCCTGAGTTGATGACTGCCCAGTGTATACATGAAGCATCTCATTGTACCTCATGAATATGTAAAAATAATGTCAAACAATAATAATAAATTAAAAAACAATGAGGAAACAACTCTAGCTAAAAATAATACATGGATAAAAGGAATGCTGATGAAGAGCAGAGGACCAAGGACACAAACATTTAAAGGAAGCTAAGGGAGTGCTCATGACTTGAAAAACACAGAAAACGAACAGGTCTTGTAGTATTCACAGGCGTGCACATTTACATACACACTCACACACATGCAAATGCCTTGATTAAAACCAGTGAAAAGTAAAACCTTCCATGAAAACTTGGCTTGCATAAGAAAAAGTGTGAACTTTTTTGGTGAAGTATTTCCCTTCACAAAAATAATAAATGATAAACATACACAGTGCATCTTCTTTCTGAATGTTATATATTCTTTCTAAGGAATTTTTGTCTGCTAGTGACTGACTCACACATGAACCATTCTCATGAAATATTTGTCAACTTCAGATCCTATCTTAACAAACTTGCTTTCTGCCACACCAATAGATGTCTTCCTTACATTTGAATCACTCACACAAATAAAATATGTTGGATCTAAAAGACAGAGATTGTGACTTAAAGATCTTTTTCTTCTTTGCCCAGAAGAGTGCTAATTGAATTGAAAATATAGCTACCTCTTTAATAAAATGGCAGAGATATAATTCTCCATGTATGGTGAAATTCTTTCTTTCTGTTGCTTGAGGAGATCAGGGGTTTATTTTCAGCATATTTTAATAGAAATTGTGCAGAATCACAGTACAGATGATATTACATTCAGTAAGTGAAAATTAATCCTGAAAAAATTACTTCACAAAGTATTGGTAAAAGAGTAGTTGTCAAATCATGTTTTTCTTAATTTCACAACTAAAGATTCTTAAAATTGTCACTTATATGTATGCTATTGACCTTGATAAAATCAAGCCATTCCATATTTATCAATTATAATTTGGTTTTGGCCAGAAAGCAAAAAATACAACAAATTTATTTCAAAGTGAAGCTATTTATTTTATTTTCCCCCCTTTTCTAAAGATAGAGTGGGACAATGAGAAAGCGAAAGAAAGAATCAATTTTATTTAGTTTTTCATTTGGCTTTTGTTGCTCTGACACTTCATTGTGTAAGTGATACTGTGGTTCAACTTTGCATACTTTGGCATGCAAGGCAAGTGCCTTAACAGCCCTGAGCCACTGCTCCAGTCCCAAGTAAAGCACAGCACAAAATTCTGATGTGAAACAAAGTGTATAAAAATTAGTCTTGCACAGAAGCTTAAGCCAAATAACATTTAATCTCATATGAATATCACAAGATAATTCCTTACTCTGTCATGCAATTTTCTGAGTGCTTTTTTAAAAAAAGTCTGTATTGGTGGTTTTACAAGGCAACACTGTATTATTAAGGGTATGATAATATACTTTACTTACAGTACTTTAAATTTTTATGATAGCATGATATACATATAATTTTAAATGCCAATTATTTTTACAAGACTAATCTAAATCTATTCTTTCTCTCACATCTCATCTCCTGTTTCCTGTTCAGAAAAACAAATAGTTTCATTTTTTTAAATTGGTTCAGCATCAACTTACAAACTAAAGGGATTCATTAGTTTGCCTTCATTCAAGCACACATATGTTAACATAGTTGCTTTTACAGGACCCTTGTCCAGGATCTACCCCCTTTCCCCACTCCCCAATCTTGTGGCTCTTCTGTAGTTCCCTTAAGTTACAGAAATTAGTGACTAGATACATGTCATTTACATATTGAGATTACTAAATTTATACGTCTATCTAGATATATTTGGTTGTTCTCATATGAGTAGAAAATACTCTACATTATTAATCACTCCCCATTTTCTCTCCCCCTCCTCCTGCCCTTTCTTTCCCACCACCCCCCTTCATTGGTATAGTCCCACAGAACTTGTGTTATTTCACATGTTGTTACTTAAGATTTGATTGTGTAATTAAATAATCTTGATGAATTTTCAACCTTTCTTAGGTTTTGCTCTAGTTTCTACATATGCAACTAGTTCATTCTGCTCTTTTCTTACGTATTTTAATAACATGTTTATTTTGAATTTTTAAATGTTTTATATATATTATCAATTTATTTTCCATTATAGAATTTAAAGATTTAACTTACTAACAAAGGTTTGCCTTCATAACTCATCACAAATGTCTATCAGATTTATTTTCATCTGATCACTTCCCTCTTTCTGTCATAAAATTTTAGTTTAAATCATGATTTAGTATCTATGAATAATGATTTTATCCCCAAAAGTAAAGGGTATAATACATTTCCTTTGTACTAAAACGTTATTTTTCACAGAAGTTTTTAATTTTCTATTTGTATTTTTCATTAATAACAGTCCAAACTCAAATTCTAAAACAAAATTGTATTTATACTTCAAACAATTACTAAGCAGAGAGCAATTTATGTTCCTTTCTTTTTGGGGGGGAGTTTAGTGGATATATCTATTTGTACCTCTCAGTCCTCCTAGCCTCATCAAGACAGTTTTGCACTCAAAATGGACTTCTCCACTTTGGAGTTCTTATTACCACTTTTTCAGGTAAACCTCTTTTCTTTCTCCTACATCCATTCTCCATCAATATTTATGTCATTATTTTAGTTGATGTAGTTATTCCCAGCTATTAGTAGAGGAACTGATTGTGGGAGCCCTTTTGTGGATGTTGCTGGTCTCCTTGCACCCTCAGATGATAACTTGTCAGATTTGGCTCTTTAGATTGAGAAGTATCTTCCTAATGAAGTGTAAAAAACTTCTAGTGCTGCTTCTGATAGATCCATTGCCATTCCTTATCTTCTAGCATGACCTCCTCTCTTCATATCCCACTTTATTTTTTATTTATTTATTTATTTTTAAAGCGAGAGAGAGAAAGAAAGAAAGAAAGAAAAGGACAGTGAAAGAGAAAGAGATAATCAATATTATTTAATTTTTCATGTGATTTTCGTTGCTCCAACATTTTACAGTGTACAAGGTGCTGGGGTTTGAACCCATGTCCTTGCACATGGCAGGCAAGCACTAGAACCTCTGAGCCCCCATATCTCACTTAAAATGATTTTAGAATTTCTCATTTGCTCGTATTCAAAGGAAATTTTCAATAATATGCATTGGCATGGATCCTCTTGATGAATCTATTATTTCAGATACAGAACTTCTACTGCAGAACTGGGAAATAGTCTTGTATTAGCTCTTTGATCATTTTTGCCTAAATTTCTTCTTTCATTTCAAGCTTTTATATTTTATTTGTCTGAAATTTTTTCATTTTTACTACTGAAGTATTCAAAGTTGCAGAGAATCTGTGAGATGGTTGGGGCTTGTTGAATAGAGAGCTGAATTTTACCATGTTGGGCAGTCACTGAGTCTTTTCATGTAAGGAACCTCAGTAGTGGTTATATAGGACCCCTCAGCCACAAAAGACAGGAATATATGTCTTCTTACTTTACCTTTATTGAACACCACATTTTCCACAAATAATCATGAACTTGGGACATAAAGAAATTACAACAATCACTAAAACACAAATGAATAAACAAAATCACTGAAATTATTTTTTTTCTGATCATACGTGATTGAAGGTAAAAATAAATAACTCAATAAAGTCAATAATACATTAGAATAAAGAAGATAAAATATGAATCTATAAATGTGTGAAAGAGGAGTTAACTCTATGTAAACTAGAAAGAAACAGCAGGAAAATGGTAGAAACTGAAGTAAAAACCAAATGAAAACTGGAATAAGGAAGACAAAAAGTTGGTTTCCTAAACAGACTATTAATTCCATGAAGGTCTTCAAAAGTGGACATAGATCTCAAAGACAACAAAATTATATTACGGGAATGAAAGGGGCCATCACAAGTTTGGACACTATATAAATTAAATATCTTAAAAATATCAATGTCATATATGCAGAGTACACAAAAACTGTCTCAGACAAAGGAAACCAAAGATGATAATAATGCACTATATGATATTGAATGTTCTTTGCTATTAATGATGCTATCAAGATGATTTAAAAGCTCAAATCTGTAATTAAATAAAATAATGTTTTAAAGTGTCACTATCATTGGTACATGGTTATATCAGTATGTGTTTACATGGGTATAACAGTGCAAATTGTATTTTTAGGAAACACCAAAAGATTTAGATCTAATGAGTAGATCTAATATGTACAACCTATTCTTTACCAGTTCAGAAAATATATATATGCATACGTTTTTGGTATTATTGTCTACAACTTTAAAATATTTCTGTATATATGAAAGTATAATATTTTTAAAATCAAGTTAAAAATTGAAATATTTATTTTATATGACTCTTGTGTAGTCTCCAGTAAATTAAATTAATATGTGAAGGGAATTTTATTAGTCAAGGTATCTGAACATATAAAATATTCTGAGTCACATATGATAGAAAGCAAATATCACATATGATATTTGTTCACATATCCATTTTCATGTTATTTCAATTATGTTAACATCAGAATTTGGACATCAGGGAAGCAAATATGATTACTGATTCTAATAATTGAACCAAAGCCAAGCTAACTACTAAAACTTCTGTTTACAAAGGCAAAAGACATATAGACTCACATATCAAGTAAGAATGAATAAATGCCCTCTTTATGTCTTTTTGTTATTTCAGAATTTTCTTTCATGCCTATTCAGTGATAAATAAAACCTGTATGAAAATCTGATATGCTCTGAACTAGATACTGCAATAAAATATTGATTATGTATTTTATTTTGTAAAAACAATACTATAACTTCCAATCCCATTCTATTATCTTAATTGACTTCTATTTGATGATATAAATCAAAGAATATCCTTTCATAAATTGGGCTTCAAATTTTTGACCAAGATTTGATGGATATTTTAACTATTTGTTCACATTCCAAAATTATAATAAAGCACATTAAATTTACAAAGTTTTCTCATCCTTTATAAAATATAACTCCATTTGATTACCTTTCTGATATTTTGACAGCAAAGACTAAAATATTGGCTCTAGGTAAAAGATTGAGAACAGGATTTTTAAAAGAAAATTCAGTGATAAAGTTAATTTACTACCAGGGTTTATGTACAATGGAGGTGCTCCATATACAAGAATTGCTAAGACTTAGTCACCATATCCTTTTGTTTAAAGGATAATAATGACAGTTATATATTACAAGTCTTGCGTGCAAAACTTTCAATCTAATTATCATTAAAACTGTAGAAAATTTTTTGGAAAAAAATTTTTGTTTTTATATACATCATTAAATAATTATGTTATGGAAAACTATAGAAAAAATTTATAGTATGAATATGAATGCAAAGAATATCCTTTCATAAATTAGGCTTCAAATTTATGACCAAGATTTGATGGATATTTTAACTATTTGTATGAATTCTAAATTTATAATAAAGCACATTAAATTTACAAAGTTAAGATAGCATTACAATAAATGGTAATCTCATTATTTCTGTTAAAATATTAAATATTATTAATAAGGTTTACAAAGAAAATTTTAAATACCTATTTTTAGATATTAATTGGTTTTATTTATTTTTGTTTTTTAAAGAGAGAAGGGGGAGACAGAGAATTAATTTTATTTATCTTTTCATCTGGCCTTTGTTTCTCTGGCACTTAGTTGTATATGTGGTGTTAGGGTTTGAATCTGGATCCCCTTGCATGCCAAGCATGCCCTACAACTGCTGAGCCACCACTCCAACCCCTATTAATTGGTTTTAAATTTAGTGTTGTACATTCAATGTGCAACTGGAATACCACTCAAGAGAAAAAAATTAATTTTTGTATTTTATATATATATGTTTTTGAGATTTTTTTTGAACAACCTTACAAGATGTATTTTATATATTTTAATAAATTTTTCTTTCATGCTAAAGTAGCTGTTGAAATCTTTCCTTTGATTTGAACACATATTCAAGTCTTATGAATCTTCAAACAAATATATACCTGTGAAATAGAAAAGTGTTGGATTAATATTGAAATTATTGAACTTATAGTGAAATGCACTTAATGATTGGTTACCTACAGTATACTATTATATAGATATTCAGTGTGGTACTAGTATTTGGCAACCGCATACATTTAAATAGAAATTCATATGTTTTTTCTTGATACAATGTAATGTTAAATAAAATTAAGTAGACTTAGAACTAATCTTAATATTTTAGTTACATTTAAAGAGATTATTTCTTCCATTAATTATAGTCTTAGTATCATTTTTCCTCCTGTGTAGTCATTTTACCATGTTGTTTTATTCCTATTTATAAATCAGGCTTATATATAATATAATGAATAATATCTATGCAATTGATCATTACACCATAAGGACATAAGAGGAATAGGCCTGAAGTTTCTGTCATACAAGGCCCTGTTGACCAAGAATGGACCTACATCTCAAACTGAACCAATTATATCCATCTATATGAGAGTCAGTCCTTTGTGGGTTATATAAAGAATAATAAATTTAAAGCTAATTGCTCTAGATGAGTATATCCTAGTGCTATACACCTCAAGTCCTGAAATTTTAGCTTTTCTTAAATTTGCTCAAGTTGTAAGGTGTCAGTCCTGCCAGCAACCAAAGTATATTGCTGGAAACAAAGATTGAGATTGCTTCTGAAAACAGCACCAGGGGCTTTTAGCTGAAACTCCACATTTGTTATAACATGAATGGTAACATAATGTTTGATATAATATTACAATTCATATTATGAAATGGGAAAGACTTCTTAAGTGATCTCCTGCACTATTAGAAAGCCTTATCTATATATGAGAAAATATTAAATTGTGTGAAGGTTGACATATTTGGATTGTTTAGAAAAAAGGATTAACTCTAAAGTTTATGATCTCCATTTGTTGTCATTATATATTAAGTGTGTATGGGAATGCCCTAAGATTTGTTTAATTTTCAGGTCAGATTCATTGTTTGAAGAGTAACAAATTACTCTTTTTTCCTCTCTCTCTTTTTTAATATATCCACATCTGCATGAAATGATCAATTCAATAATATTGTAAATAATATATACATCTGTGATTAGAGCTAGGTTTCCAAAATCTAATTTTTTAAAAGTAGTCTTATTGGAGAGAACCATGCTTTTTTTATTTAGTCATGAAATACGATGGTTGGTTTGTTTTTTGGGTCAACTGATTTCTGTTATTTTCTTCTTAGAATGAGGTCAAATGATTTTTTTTTAACTTTCGTATCACTACAATTTGACACACTCTTTAATCTTACAGCATTTAATAGCTTCTTCCATGAGTTCATTCCTCTAGTCAATATCTTTTGTTCATCACTTTTACACAGTTTACCATTCCAACTTATCTAATAATATAAGAAAAGTGTAGTCTAATTTAAACTGAACAAGGCAGGCTGTAGGCTTTTTTGAGAGTGGGGAAAAAATACCCAAGATCAGAAGCTGGATAATATAATTGAAAGCAACAGAACTAAAAGATAGGATTTTTCAAATACTCATTTTTAAATTTTTTTTTTCTTAAAGCAGTGATTACTAATCATAATACAAAATGTTTGACAGGGAAGATTGTTGTTCTTTCTGTTGTTGCTAATGGAAAGAAAAATATTGTTTCTATATATTAGATAGAAAGTATACCAAATACATAAAGCATAATGTGTTTACTGAGCACTATTTTCAAAACTACAAAGGCATGAAAACAGTGAAAATTTTTAAATTTTTGTATTTAACTGCTAAGTGCAGGAAATTCCAGATACATTTGCTAGTCAATGAGTACAAATTAAAAGCAAAAATGTATCTGTGTTCATTCTTCCAACCCTCTTGTGATAACTGTAAATTTATATTTCAAAAATTTTTAAAATCTGTATGTTAAAATAGACAGAACATCCCAAAACAATACAAACTAGAAAGCAGAATGAAGACCCAGGACTGACTTTTAAGTTATGAGAAAACTGTCTTAAGCTGGCAATGTGAAACTCCTGGAAGTAAAAGCTCTCAAATTCTAGAACTCCAACAGTTTCCAATTAACTTTCAAGCTGAAAGTGAAGGAGAGAATGAAAGTTGAGGTATTAGATGAAAATCTGTTTAGGAAGGAGATACTTTTATTCAATATAGTCCTTGAAACCCTTGCCAGAGCAATCAGAAAAGACAAGGAAATTAAAAGGATATGAATAGGAAAAGAGGAGGTTAAACCTTTTTTATTTGGTGACAATATGATATTATATCTAGAAGACTCATAAAGCTCCATCAGAAGATTTCTAGAGCTCATAAATGAATTTAGCAAAGTGGCAAGATAGAAGATCAACATCCATAAATCAATAGCTTTTCTATACTACAATAACAATTCTGACAAAGAAGAAATCAGGAAATCCATTTAATTCACAATAACCTCAAAAATAATAAAATACTTGGGAATTAATCTAATAAAGTAAGTAAAAGATCTCTACAATGAAAACTATAGAACACTGAAGAAAGAAATTGAAGAGGACCTGAGATAATGGAAAAACAATCCATGTTCTTGATTAGGCAGAATCAATATAATAAAAATAGCCATTATGCCAAAAGTGCTGTATAGATTCAACACAATCCCATCAATATATGGATGCTATTCTTCAGATATAGAATCAATTCTCAAACTCATTTGGAACAATAAAAATCCAGAATATCCAAAGCATTATTAAGAAAACAAACAAACAAAAAACAAACAAACAAAAAAAAAAACAGGAGGTATTGCAATACCTGACCCAAAATAAAAATCGGCAGGAAGACAATGGAATAGAATAGAAGACTCTGAGAAAAATCCAAAAACCTTTAACCATCTATTATTTGGCAAGAATATAGATCAGGGGAAAGACAGCCTATTCAACAAGTAGTATTGGAAAAACTGGACAACCATATGCAGAAGATTGAAATTAGATACTAATATATCACCTTGCACAAGA
This sequence comes from Aplodontia rufa, assembly GCA_004027875.1. Lineage (NCBI taxonomy): Eukaryota > Metazoa > Chordata > Mammalia > Rodentia > Aplodontiidae > Aplodontia > Aplodontia rufa. The sequence continues at coordinate 16,874 of PVKS010024809.1, read as the reverse complement.
ATCAAATCAAAATGGATCAAAGATTTACAATTAAAACCAGAAACATTACAACTCTTAGAAGAAAAATAGGATCAACACTCCACCATATTGGTGTAGGCACCAACTTCCTTAACAAGACTCCCATAGTGAAAGAATTAAAGTGAAAAATCAATGAGAAAGATGTCATTAAACTAAGAGGCTTCTGCACAGCTAAGCATTTAGTGAAGAGCACCAAGAGAGAACCTATAGAATGGGAGAAAATCATGGCTCTCTGACAGAGGTCTAATATCCAGAATATAGAAAGAGCTCAAAACACTTCACACCAAAACTAAGAACAATCCAATCAATAAATGGGCTATGGAACTCAACAGAAACTTCTCAACAGAGAAAGTTCAAAAAGCCAAAAAATATATAAGCAGAATTAGTATGTTAGGTGGCTAACCTAACAATTACCTTAGCATGTATGAACTCTTACATGATCATGGTAAACTGTGCTTAGGTTTCTGGGGGATGTAGGGAAGGGGTTAGGGACGGGGGAAGGGAATAGGAAGGATATCAAGGTGACCAGAGGGAGTATGGGGGAATCTACCCTGAGGGGAACCTCTGACTTCCACAAGAAGTCCAATTAACTTGGGTCTCAAGTAAAGTGAAACATGGAACCATGGGGAACCCAAAGGGGGAAACCATGGTCTGACACCAATATTGACTTGTTCTGTCATTACACTTTTATTCTTGATTATATGACGATGAACCCCTCCTGTTGTAAGACCATGTTTATTGAATAAAAATTAAAAAAATATATATATATATATATACATATATGAAAGTGTTCTTCACCACTAGCAATCAGAGAAATGAAAATCAAAACAACATTAAGATTTCACCTTACTCCCATCAGAATAGCAAAGATGAAGAATATGAACAATTACAGATGCTGAAGGGGTTGTGGGAAGAAACATACACCAACACACTGTTGGTGGGACTGCAGACTGTTATCGCCCGTCTGGGAAGCAGTGTGGAGACTCCTCAAAACATTAGGGATGGAACTACTGTTCCACCCAACTATCTCACTCCCAGGTATTTTCCCAGAAGAATTATAATCAGCACATTACAAAGATACATCTCCATCAATGTTTATAGCATCTCAATTTATAGTAGCTAAATTATAGAACCAAGTCAAATACCCCTCACTGGAAGAATGGATCCAAAACCTGTTATCTATATCTATATATATCTATATATATATATATATATATATATCTATATATATATCTATATCTATCTATATATATATATACACACACACACAATGGAGGTCTACTCAGCTATTTAGAAAGAATGATATCATGACTTTTTCTGGTAAATGGGTGGAAATGAAAAAAAAAATCATGCTATTGAAACAAGCCAAACACAGAGACTTAAGGGTTGAATGTTTTCTCTGATTTGGATAAACTAGAGAGAAACCAAGGACAACGTGTAAGTTAAACCAATTTATTTACTGTACATACCAAATCTGAAGTAATGCATAATCTGGAGGAACTATAACTGTGGGGCAGGGGGAGAGGGTGGGGAGAGGAGGAAGGTATGGTTGTGAGGGAGGCAAAGGGGGTTAATTAATTCTGTATGGTACACTTGAGTCCCCCCAGAAGCCAAATAATACTCACGTTGGCATTTACATCTTGAAAATTCAAAAATTAATACACGTGTACATGGACGTTTATATATGTAACAAGGGATAATTGTATTGGAGAAAAGAGAGTGAGATGTAAGTGAAGGGAGGAGATACTGGATATGGATCAGACTCAGGTTACATCATTATGTATGGTATGTATGCATATCTTTATGTATGCATACATAAAAATGTAACTTCAAATTTCTTCAACATGTAACAACAGGCTGAACTAATAATAATAATAAAAAGAAAGAAAGAAAAAGGAAAATTAAAAATAAAGGAGCTAGAATACCAGATCCTCTAAACAGGTCTGCACTACCAATAAGCATTCCATTGCACCCAGACAGAATAATGATTCTATTCTTTGGGAAAGGTTTAAGAAAACATTGATAAACTGATAGAATTGAGGGATATGCAATGTTTACTGAAAACTAGTAACAGTGTCCACTGTGAAATTTAAGACTTCCAGTTAGTGTATTATCAGAACAGTTTATGGACAGAAAATTAAAACACATTTTTCTAGGGACTTTAATAGCCTTAAAAAAAATGGCTTTGTGATTCCCCAAGGAAAGAGTCCATATATCTTATCCTAAATGAAGTCTCATTGAAACTCAGAGGAGCTGATCAATACTTAGAACTTCATTTTTCAGTATTAAAAAAAAGAAAGGATCATTAGAAATCAGAATTAAACTTGTAATAGATAGAAATAAACATTTAAAAAGTAGAAAGTATGTCAATTGTACAAAGATGATAACTTTAAGTACTGCAATTTTTAACCTTTGAATGACAAAAAGAGATACCAACCAACCAAAAGGGACATATGAATGAAAAAGAATATTTAGAAATGTATGATCTCTTGTAAATTATGTCTTCAGAGACCAGAAATTCAATGGAAATGTTCAGAAGGTAAAATTGTGAACTATGCCGGAATGTAGAAAAGAGATGTAAAAAAATAAATTGGCCAAGAGATATAAGGAGAAAGACAAAGAATAGGGAAAAGTGAGAGGGAAAAATTATTAGAGAAATTATTTGAGAAAGTTTATTACAATTGAAAAAAAACTCCTGTATTTAAAAGGCTCATTTTTCCCTATGTTTATCCAGCATAAAAGAGGTATATACAAACACAAAAATTGTCATAATTGAAGTTCTTCCAGAAACTTGCCTTGGAAAGCAAAGAAGGTGCATGAAAGGAGTTTACTTTGGAAAGGTTTTCAAGAAACAAAATTAGGTACATTGAGAAAAAAATGATGGGAAGGAAAGCAATAAAGTGTGTGCTATAAAGCAAGTTACTTCTTTGCAAAATTGGGCTGGAAAAGTCTGGGAGAGAATTAAGAGCTTGCTTCAGGATTATGTCAGATGCTTGGTGAGATAGGTAGATGGACTGTATATTTGACAATGCTCTACACATTGTCAGTTGAGGCCAAAATCCAAGGACTTTAAATATTAGAATTGCTATGCACCTAAACCAAGTATAATATAATAACCAATGAAGGAGGGGCGGGAGCCTCTGGCAGAGAGGTTTGATTGTGCACATAAGCAGTCTTAATCTTATGTAGATGCGTGGCCTGATTAATATGCAGGGCACTCTGGTATCAATACTGTGTTCAACACTCCAATTCATTCATGTCTTATATTAATTCTTCATTCTGATTCTCCATTACAATTCTTCAAAATGGTGCCCTGTTTTCTAAAGTAATTAAGTAATTAATAATAATAATAGGTTTTATAAACACTTAGAAATGTTAGTAGGAGGGGTGTTGATGTGATTGGTTTCTGAGTTATCACTAAGACTGAATACTCATTCCTCTGACACTCAGTCAGCATGATCTGCTGGTAGAATTTGCTTTCCTAGTGGGGCATTCAAACTAGACAGATGAGCCCCTGGTGACCCTGCCCTTGTGGGGAAACATTGCTGCAACCATCCATTCACAGATATCACAAAGATTGTGAGCAACAAGAAACACTTCAGTAAATTCCTTGAATATCTGACATGCTGCTCCTTGTTTTAATTATTTAGTAACACTCCTTTGTTTCCATGATAAACAGAATCACTTGCAACTGACAGCAAATTTCTTTTCAGCTAGTCTACTGTCACGAAAAGTCGAGACAGCAGATTTGCTTCTCTAGTTGTAAGTTTATAGAACTCTGATTATTTCCTTTGTAGTACTCTTCCATGCTGACGGGCTTATTAGTCTAATAGAAACTGAAATTGTAAAATGAGGAAGCAAACACTTCTAGATTAGTGAAAATGATAATGCCAGTTCAACTGACACTCTTCATTCTTCAGATCCATACATTTGGCCTTGAAGTACAAGCCAGGCATAGTCTCTTGGTTTAAAATACATATCAAACTTTAAAAGACAATAGCCAAGCTGTCAGAACGTCATTCACAAAACTTCCTTGAGAGTTATTCTAACATTCTCCACATCATCATCATTCAGAAGTAGAAAAGGTTATAGATGATTGCATGCTCATTTGCCAATTCTAGCACTTTCATTACTGGTAAATGGATTCATTGGTCTAGGAGAATGGTACGCATGATTTCGGAAAGGTATATCAGATACCCTATATGTGTTTATATAACGGTGTTTGCTAAGGCATTCAATTCAGAAATGTCAAAGTCATACTTGAGTAAGTATTAACTCTAGTACAGTGTATCATGCCCTCTCCAGGTATAAAGAAACTGAAATAAACATCATTGTGGAGCTGTAATGCATCATATCAAAGCATAGCATTAATCCTGCCTTCTCATTGATTTAACATTTGCCAAAGGCAGCCATTCAAACATAATAGGAAGGGATAGCCAAGAGTTGGGTTCATGAACACTGTGCATTTGGACTTCAGTGGCAAAAGGCCATTGCACAAGAACTGAGATGACCTGAGTGAACAAATCATTTTTCCACTTTATTATTCAGTGGTGGATATTTTCCTTTATTAGAAAGGGTCAAAAAATCAATCTACATAATTTGTCTTCGTCTTTGATCTTCCATTCTGAATCCTTGGAGGCCTCTGGGTCAAACACATTCAGTCTTTGTACTGTACACACTTAGTAACACTGTTATAATAACACAATACAACTATGTTTGGAGCATTAGGATATTAAAAATGTATATTTGATCAGAAAGAGTATCATAGAGTTGAATCTTCACATGCTACATAAAATTCAGTAGAGATCTTCAAAAAGTAGAATAAAAATTAAAAACATAGAATAAAGGGGCTTTTGGTTCAAAAATCTAAAGTATTGGAGTGTTTGCCACAAGTATATAGGAAATTGAGGAGAAAGAACTTTTTACTGAAATAAAACTCATGTTGTAGAAAGCATATACACAAATATGAGACAGATCTATATGTAATAATATGGAATTGTTTTCTGAGACACTGGGAAACCTAGCTGAGGAGTAATATATATACATACATGTAATATTTTTTTTTTAATTGAGGAAGACTTGGGGTATAACTCAGAGGTGGAACAATGGAATAGTTGCCTAGCATGCATAAAGTCCTGGGTTCTATTCCCAGCACTACAAAAAGTAAATAAATGTATATGTCTGTAATTTTAGATTTCCAAATCAGCATTAATAGTTTTTGTAATTAAAAGGTAATAAAATATATTTTAAATTCTTCCACACAAATCCAAGATTTTAAAGTTTAGATCATTTAGGATACCTGGAACAGAGTTCAAAAATGCAAATGTACATATAAAAATAGGAAAGAAAAGTGAATGACAAAGTAGCTAGTTTTAACTGAACATGAGTTCAATATTTTTTGAACCTTAGAAGCTATAATGAACTGAAGGAATATACCTGTGTTGCCAAGGCTGCTATCATTTCTTGTTTCTTGGAAAACATGATTGATTTATCTTAATCAGCATTGTTACCACACTGCTTATTATTTGCTTGTACATATAATGTCTATTTCATGGGGGCTAAAAATGTAGAATTCCACATTCTCCACATTTCATTTATTTGTCATTAGGTGCCTAAATTTTAGAAGTAATAACAATTCTAATGAGCATCACTTGAAGCTGTTGGGTAGCATAATTTTTCTTCTTTTATCAATTCTCAAATGGACTTACTAGAACATAGAACTGGGCTTAGTAGTTTGTGTGGTAATCTTATTGATAAATAATAAATAGCAACATGGACTAAGGACAAAGTCATAGTTTGTCTTGTGTATACATTTAGTGAAGTTGTCTCAGAGCTAACCTGTGTACTTCATTAATGAGAATAGTAGTGACTGGAAATAATAAACAGACAAATACACTGGTGAATGCTCTTGCCACCTGATAATAGTATTACTTAAAACATCACCCTGTGTGCTTAAAATGACACCATCTATATTAGTTATTATAAGTATCATAAACTTCATGACTTAAAGCAACATGTGATATCATCTCACAGTTCATGTGGTTCAGTATTTGGACTCTTGTTGGTGAGTTTTATGCTTCAGAATAACTTCCTATAAAGTCAATTAGGACGTTAAGTTGGACCAAGGTTTTATCTGAAAATTTGACTAGGGAAAGGACCTGACTTCAACTTCACATTCATGGACTTTGACGGGGATAAATTTCTTTGGTGGTGTTGGATTCCTTGATGGGAGATCACATTTACTTCTGTTCCATGTGAGTCTCCACAGTATGGCAACTTACTTGTGGAGTATGGAGAATGTGCTTACAAAATAAAATCCACAAATCATGCAATCTAATAATAGAAATGACATACTATCACCTTAGCCATACTCTATTGATTAGCAAACCTACTGGACTACAAAATTCACCAATAATCATCCATAGTTTTGCCTGAATAAGAGTTTGTTCCTTGTTGTGGATGAGTGATATCCAATGGTGTGGATGTAGCAAATTTTGCTCACACTTTTATCAACTCAAGGCCCCCTTGGTTATTTCCAGGTTGAGCAGTTATAAGGCTCTATAATCTCCCTGTACCATTTTGGTGTAAAAATAAGTTTTCAATTCATGTCAGTAAATACTTAGGTATGGTGCTCCTGCACCTTTTGGAAAGAATTATTTAATACTATAAAAAACTACAAATTATTTTCCAGTACAGCAATGCCATTTTCCAATTACAGTAAAAAGGAACTATTGTTTTTATTCCACATTTTAATATGTTTGTAGTACCATTGTTTATTTCTTTCATTAATAATAGCATTGAGCACATTTTCCTTTTTATAATCACTATTTATGTCTTTGGTAAAGTATCTTTCTTTAATTTTTACCTGATATTTATTGGTCTTGCTATTTATTTATTTTTAAATTTTAAAAGCTTATAAATCTATATATATTCCACACAAGTGTTTTGCTGTTTATTTAATCAGCAGCAAGTCCTCCCAGAATGTACTGCACCTTTTCATGCTCTTAACCATGGTGTGCAAAGAGCAAAAAGTTTCATTTGATTAAAATCCAATTAAACAGTTGTTATTTGGTAGATCATGCTTTGGGGGATTCATAAAAGATCATCATCAGACCTCAAGATTTTTTTAGACTTACATATGGACAATCAAATAAAGACAGAGATATCAATAAGGACAGGGATGTCTTTTAATTCTAATCTGGAGGGTTTTTTGCCTCTTTTTGTTTTTCTTCCAATATTACAACTGGCTTCCACTTCTAGGACAAAGATGTTTAGTAAGGGTGAGGCTATATAAAAGATTCAGTCCAAAGGGTTAAAATATGTAGTATTTCAAATTAGTTATCATCTGTGCTGTATATTGTTATGTGTATGCGTGCATGTGTGTGTGCTTGCATGTGTGCAGATGACGTTTTATCAGACAGGAACAAAATATTCATTCTTAGTTTTTCAAAACTTTTTAAGCAGGACTAGAGGATGATTTATGTCAAGATGTTTTTTCTATATCTTTTGAGGATTAGAAATTGAAACACTTAAAAATATTTATTGTGGGTTGAATTATATTGGTTATTTTTTATAAAACATCCTTCATTTTGGGGATAACCCCAGGTTATCATTGTACTGTGTTCTTTTATAAATGTGCTGTAGAATTTGATTTCTTTTAAATTTTTAAAATTCATGTATTTAGTTCTTTACTTATGATGTCAAAAACAGGAGGTTTGGTTATCTGACTAATGCTGGCTTTCTGTAATTAGTTGGAAAATATTATTTGCGATTTTTCAGGAGCAATTTTGGAAAAATTAGTATTATGTAAATATTTGATACAAATATTTGGACATGGTGCAATATTTCTTTAAGCATTTTTAGATGCAAATTCTGTTTTTAATACACATAAATCCATTTGGATATCTATTTCTTCTTAAGCACATTATGTTTATGTCTTTTTAATGATTTTTTTATTTTATCTAAATTGTTGATTTATTGCAATAGATTTTTTACAATATTCTCCTTTTGTCATGTTAATCTATGTAAAATCTGTGATGATATTAATAATTTGTCTTTTCTCTTTTTTTCCTGGTCAATCTGATTATATGTATACGATACTGTTTTGGGTTTTTTTTGTTGTTGTTGTTATGTTTGATCTTCCACAAATGGGATTTTCATTTGGTTTTGTGGACATTCTCACTTTTTCTTTTCATTCCTTTTTCAAGAATTTCTCCTGTGGTCTGTATTCCTCCTTTTCTTCTCAGTGCTTTACATTTAATATTTCCTTGTTTTTCCAATTTCTTCAGGTAGACGAGTGGTTATTACTTTGAGACATTTTCTGTTTTCCAACATAACAATGTTTGCTTCTATTAATTTTATCATATTTACTTCCACATTAATATGCTTTAACATGCTGTTCTGTTTTTATCTCAGTGTAAATATGTTCTTAGTTCCATCTTGATTTATGCTGACTTAATGCTTATTTAATAGTGCATTATGAGTTTCCAAACATTGGTACATCTCTTCTATTTTTAATTGAGTGTCACCCTTTCTTAGTTATTGTGTACATAAAATAATTACTAAAATGTGTTTTAAGTACTCTAGATGTGTTGCCTTTCTAGAGATATTTCAATTACCTCTCAGTTGCTGATTTCTAATTTATTTCCTTATGGTCCTTGTGTTTACATATTTTGAACTGAATCCATTTTATTAAAATTTCTATCAGGTTAAAATATGTTATTTCATAGCAAATATACTGCATATTTTTGAAAATAATTTGCATATTGAGTCTTTGGGATTAATGCCAAGTATGTCATTGGTTGATAGATCATTCAAGTACTCTATTTTCTTTCTTCACTACAGTGTGTTTGCAATTATCATTATTTTCTTCGTAAGTGATACATAAAAACTTACATTTTTATAGAGTGCTATGTGCTCTTTTGATATACATATATATATTTTTATTACATGTGATTCTGAGAATTTTATTTTGGTTTTATAAGCTTTTGGAGTCTTCCTCTTCAAAGTAAACAGATTGGAATGATAATGGCTACTTTAGTAGAGTACAACAGGATATACATATATATGTATATATATACATATATATGTCATGAGAAAAGCTCAAATCAGGGTAAATTTTTATAGTCTCCTTAAACAGCTATCGTTATGGCAAAAATATTCAAAGTCCTATCCTCCAGATTTTTTTAAAATAAAAAAATATAAATTTTAATCCTCTATAGTTTCCCTATCATGCAACAAATAACCAGAACTTGTTTCTCTCAACTAAATATGTGAGTGCTTTAAGATTCCTGTGCTTCATCAATATTTATTTGTCATTTCTTGATATATTTTTAAGTCTTTCTGTTTTTATCCTCTGATTTGTGGGCTCCAAGTACAACTGTTTGACCCCTTAACATTGTTTCACAGCCTACAGATATTTTACTCACTTTTATCTTTACTCTTATTTCTTTCTCTGATTCTTTAATAATAAATTTGCTTCTGTAATGAATTCACTACCTTTAATAATTTTTTTAAAATTCCTCTCGTATGTGTCTTTACATAATTTTTAAACAAATAAAATGCTAATAGCTGTAGAACTACTATTTAATTGCATGAATTGCTATGTAAAATGCCTGCTATATTAACATCTGATTCAAATAAAATCAATTTCACTTAATTGATTCTTGCTCATAATTTCCTACTTTTTTTCATGCTTCTGGATTTTTGATTCAATGCAACCATTAGTATTTTACCTTGTTGGGTAACACAAGATAAGGTAAGTTACTTAGATATAGATAAGTTACTTAAAAGCAGTTTGATATTTTCAAGTTTTGATTTTCATATTTAGTAACCTGAATTTCATGACTACTCAGTCAACAGCTAATTATTCTCCTGTACTGAGAAAAGATTTATAATTTCATAAACAAATAATGCCTGTTTGAGCATTACAAATTTCCCTAGTCTGCCTTATAGGTGCAGGCACTATTCACAGAACTATGTCAATGTTGAATATTGTCACCTGTTATATTTCAGAGGGCTCATTTGTGAAATCTAATTTCTCTATGCTCTGATGAGTACTTTAGCTAAATACGGAAGTGGCTTCCTCTCCACAGTAATCTCTGAGAACAACTTCTTATCTCTGATACTTTGTCCTAAGAATTCTATCTGCCGTGTTCCCTCAACTCAGTCTCCTCAGTTCCGGGATTCTACCAACCTCTCTTTTCATCCTGTTTATGCTGTTTTAGGAAACCTCATCAAAGAATTGAAACAGATTTGGACATTTACCTACATTGTTCATTCCCAGATATCAGGGATTATGGACCATTTCCCCTTTTGGCTGAATTTCTTTTTAATAATCATTGATCTATTAAATGAAAAAGAATAAATCCATTCTCTGTTATTCCATCTTTCTTACAAGTGGAAATGTGATCATTCATTTAAGGAAAAATGTTTAAAATCTGACATTGGCTAGAGTTAAAATAAGAGAACTTCTGGAAAGTAATATACAAAAAAAAAAACCAACCCAAAATGAAAAAGGAAATTAAAGAGATGTCACAATTTTACATTTCCTTTTATAGCTTTTATTAACATCTTATAATTTAAGTATTTATAACATTGTTTTTTCTTTCGCTATGACATAAACTCCAATTAACTATAATATTTTTAAACTCCATATTTTTTTAATCTACACAATTAACTCTTTCCTGATGTTTCTCTTCAAAAGACATACACTCATTCTAAACTATTTACTCTGAGATCGATTCCATTTTTATCTCCTAAATTGCACTGTACCAGAAGCCTTTGTGCTCCAGAACTGATTACATAAGCCCCAAGCAAATAGGCTAAGTAGGTTAGAAAAATGAGAGAGATAGAGAAGAAGGAAATGTCCATGTATTTGTCATTCTGCTTCTTGGACTCTAGCAGCATTCCTAGGACCTGTTATGTTTTACTCTATTTTTCTCAAGTCCCATCAGAAAATTCTGTCATGTTTTACCTTCCACCCAGTGATCTACTCTTTGAAGGAAGCAACAAACTTATATTATCTCTTCAGTATGTTTTAAACACATAGAGTGGTTTTTGTTTAGCAGAATTGAACTTGACTAATAATTTCTCTGTTACCAGGATTCAGGGAAGAGATTACTTAATTCAAGCATGGATTCTATAATGACTTCCCTGTGGGTGAAAAAAAAATGGTACAGATAATCTACATATGGATAAGGTTATCGCTATTTTTGAATAAGTGAAATAATGGTTAAAGGCAAGGTTTAAAAAAATCAAGTAACAGATGCATAATAATTTATCCAGCAGAAATCATGCCTGCTAAATTTGTAGAATTAGTTAACTGCTTCTGAAGATGCTTAAGAAATTAAACAGTAAACTCAGGGCTTTGAATTCTCTACTAAAAAAATGATGGAGATACTAGTACTTTAGATAGTAAAACAATATGTTTATGGCTATCACTTGGATATGAGTTGCCCCCAATTCCAACCCCATATCCCCTGGGTCAATGTAATAAAGCTCAGAACACAAATGATTTGATTGTGAGAGCAGCAGCATTCCAATCAATCTATCCTGATTTAGATAAAATAACTGGGAGCTTACTGTAAACATATGAGGCATGACCAGAAAACACAAGTCATTGTGGGCATGCCCTGGGAGGATTCTTTTCTCTTGAGCCCCTACCACTTTCACTCTAGGCTCCCTGGCTGCCATGAGTGAGGCAGCACTCACAAATCATCTCCTTCCAACATGTTCTCCTATACTTTGGGTCCGTATCAATGGAATCAGCCACCATGGAATATACCTCTGAGACCATGAGCCAAAATTAAACTTTTCCACCTCTAAATTGTCCTTGTTAGATATTTTGATAACAATGACAAAAATAAAAAGGTATTTACAGATATTGGCATCTATAACTGGGGTCGTTGTTGCAGCTAAGATGACCGTGTGATTCTGAAGCCTTTGGAGCTTGTTTTTCTGAAGGAATTTGGACTAGTTTGGACATATAGGTTGGATAAAATTTAGAATGTTGGAATTGGATCTTAATGGGTGATTCTGGAAGGAGATCAGAAGACCAGAATGCAGACAGTAAAGATTGTACTTATGAGGTATTGGAAGAGGAAAAGAATAGAAAGAGAAAGCTCCTTTAAAAAGAGATCATCCTGCTCTCACAGGGGAAGGAGACTAGAGAGCTATTTCACACTGCTCAGCCACTGAGGCACTCAGAGGCTCTAGCAGTCATGTTCCTAGGAGATCCAGCTATTGTGCCAGGTGTCTGCAGACCTTGACCATCAACAAGGAGGTGCTAGTTCTGCAGGAATGCATGATTCTGGAGTTGCAGAGTCATGAAGACTTACACAAATATCTCAAAGAAAGGCCTTGAATGCCAGGCAATGTGTAGCAGGATGGGAATCCTTGAAGATTGTCCCTGAGAACAATGTATGAAATTGTGAATGTGAAGCAAAGTTGGAATGGAGACCCCAGGAATTAAGAGATGCCAGTAATGTGGAATGTCTGTCAAGGAAAGCTGCTGTCTTTAGAGGGAGTCAAGCTAAAAGAGTGTCCACATGGACTGCAAATTCAACGTCAAAGGGGCAAGGATGCCCAAGCCCTATGGAAATCACATTTCACCACCATGTGCTCCAGGTGATTGGAATTGTAGGAAATGTTTTCCTGGCTATGTTTAAGTCTTGCTGTGGTCCAAGTCGTTCTTTCTATTCCCCTATTGCTCCCCTTTGAAATAAGAATATTTTACTCTGTGCCATTATATATTGAATATTACAGGAGTTCACAGCCAAGAGTTTGCCTTGAATCTCAGATGAGACTGTGAACTTGGACTTTGTGTCAATCTTAGCACTTTGGTAACTCTTAGAGACAGACTAAATGCATTTTGCATTATGAAATAGACATGAATTCTTTTGGGTGGCATGGGTGGAATATTATGGTAGATATGAGGTGTCTCCCCAAACTCTTGTGTGAATGCAAAATGTTCAGAGGTGAAATACTTGGATTGTGAGAGCTGTACCATAATTAGTTCATCCTAGTTTGAGTGGAGTAATTGGATAATAGCTGGGCAGGAGGGGCATGACTGAAGGAGGTGGACCCAGTCATTGAGATACTATCTTAGAAGGGATCATCTTTCTTGTGATTCATTTTTTTTTTCACTCTAGGCTTTCTGGATGCCACACATAGACCAGCACTCCTCCAGCATACTCTTCTACCATAATGGTCTTGTTCACATTGGACCCAGAGCAATAGAGCTGCCCATCATGGACTATACCTCTGAAACTGAGCCACAATAAACTTTTCCTCCTTTAATTAATTTCTATTTTTTTTAAAGAGAGAAAGGAAGAGAGTGAGAGGAGGGTGAGTAAGAATAAATTTTATTTATTTTATCATCTGACTTTTGTTTCTCTGAAACTTAGTTGTGTACATGGTGCTGGGGTTTGAATACAGGTCCTTGCGTATAGCAAGCAAGTGCTCCAACTGCTGAGCCACCACTCTAGCCCCCTTTAATTAATTCTTGTCAGGTATTTCGGTTGCAGTAATGAAAAACTGACTAACACACTTATTCTCATAGATTCAAAGCACATATAATAAAGTAGTAGGCCTGGTATTGATTATGGTAATATTAAATTATAAATAAAATTTGGTAGTAGATCTGCCAAATTTCTTAAGCTAAATTCATGGCTTTAGTAGAGTATACTGTGATACCTCAGGCTTGGTTTGAGAAAATTAGTATAGATGCAGATTAGTAAAATATCTTTGAAACACAAATATGGCCTTCAAGTCCATAAACTAAGTATAATTCCTAAATAATTACAAAATTGTGTGCAGGAAACGATTGCCTACGTACCAATGATGAGTGAGGTCTTTCAAGTATTTATAACAAGTGAGAAAAATATACTTTAGGAGTATTAGACTGGGTGCTAAATTGCATCTGAGTGAAATTACTTATATACAGGCAGCTAATATTATTTAGGAATTTAATATAATATCTCAGGATGCTGGAAGTAATCCTAACCCTTTGGTTCAATATGTGAAGTCCAGATTCAATAGTATAGTATCTGTAATAAATGATATAAAAATGACAGAATTTGTTCTACCTAATATAGATAAAGAAATGTGGAGGTACAAATATTTTATTTGATTTATTATATAAAACAAACTTGCCTTCTAATGTATTCAAAGAAAGGACCATAGGACACTCCTTTCTTCAAGGTACTGAAAATATACATTAGAGATATGAGCACTACCATTCTTCGAAAGTTTTTTTTTAAGATTATGAAAAATGGTAGAGAATACCACCATTAACATGAAGTCTTTTTCAACTAGAGTGATGTCATGCTGCATTGGCAGAAGTCAGGTGACTGCTGTTTTGCTTTGAATTTGAGGTGTCCCCAAGGGCTCATGTGTGAGACAATGTGAGAAGATTCACAGGTGAAATGATTACGTGATGAGAGCTGAAACCTAATTGGTGGATTAATCCACTAATATGGATTGACTGGATGATAACTGAAAGCAATCAGTATGTGGCTTAAGCAGATAGGTCTCTGGAGACATGCCTTGAAGTTTGCATTTTGTGCCTGGTGAGCAGACCTCTGTTTGTGCTTCCTGATTTTCATGTCCTGAGCTAGTTTTCTCTATCATGTCTTTCTGCCAGGATGTTGTGCATCACCTCGGGCCCAAAGCTACGGAGTCAGTCATCTATGGACTGAGACCTGTGAAACCATGAGCCCCAAATAAACTTTCCATACTCCATGTTATTCTTGTCATGTCTTTTGGTCACAGCATTGAAACAGTTTTCTAAGTCAGAAATTGGTGCCAAGAAGTGGATTTGTTGTGACTAACCTGGGTATGTGGTTCAGAAACATACCCAGAAACTGCTGGTTTGCAGGGGTGGGAAGAATTTTAAAAAGTTTAGGGTACTGACTAAAACAGTGCTTAAATATCACAAAATAAAGGTAGAGTTACTATTAATTAGTAGCATGACTAGAATGGTAATCATTGATTTGACAACCAATAATTGTAGTTAATTGACCATGTCACCATGAAAAATAGGTGGTAGTCTAATATCACATTATTTTTAAATGATTATTTAAGCAAAGGAACTGGTACATAGATACTTGATATGAACTGCTGTAATGGGAAGCAATACTCACTCAGCCAGTTCCTATATTAAACCAATAAACTGACCCACATCAACCTTAGGAAGAACCTTTACACCTCCATATATATATATATATATATATATATATATATGCATATATATATATGTATACACATTGTAAATTTTCTTCCAAGCCTTCCACAAAGGAATATGGAAACATGCAGTATAATAGCTACTCTTGTGACGAAGAAGTATCAGGAATAAAGAACACTGAATAGATTTTAATCACTAAGAATCCAAGATACTGTGTCAGGTTTGAACATTTATAAGGGCTAAATAATGAAACATTGATCAATTTCTCTAGCAAGGTGATTCTCCCAATAGGATTACAGTGTTTTAATAGAACTAATTAAAATCTTGTAGAATTTCTGCCTTTGGCACCCTGATGAGTAAGAAATATTATGGTAGAAAGGGAGGAGTTAAGTAAAACTCTTTAGTACTTTTCTTCATAAGCCAAATGGTAAGGTAAAAGTAATGTTCCATTCCCAGAGGAAGTGGATAAATTAGCAGAAATGTCTAAGATTTGAAAGATGCCTGGTGTTAGTCCTCATCAGATCTTTATTGAACTGAAACTTTTGGCTCATATATAAGCCACATGTATTGTGTTATTTAAAATGTATGGTGATGAGGACTCTGAATCAGCTTCTGTTTCACATGTCCTTTTACGGGATTAACTGACTCCCAGAAAGTGGAAGCAATTATATTTGTCTCAAAAACAATTAACAGAGATAAGGCAAAGCAATTTACTTTCATCAGGGAGAAGCAAGGGTACACTTTCCCTGTTTTATCTCAATACTGCATTAATTCTCATACTTTCTACCTTAAAATAGTTGAAATGCAAATTAATAATGTGACTATTCTGCAGAATATTATGCAGTTCTACCACCAGTAACTCTGAATATAGAATCCAAATGATAGAATCTGGTGAGCATATAATAGCTACTAACAAGATGGCTCAGTAATACATGTACATGCTAACAGGAAAAGCTAAACCTAGTGAAAATTCTTGGTTCTGTCAGAGTATAACAGTTTCTACAGAAGCCATAATTTTGAACATATTGGAAACTACCCTCTAAAGTGTGATAAATTTGTATTGCCTAACACTGGGAAAGTGGCAAAATATATCTGGAATCTTTTCAAATTTGGGGTTCAGCATAAATCACATAGGCTTTCCACTGACCTGAAATTTTTTTAAACACCTACAAAGAATGTGATATTGCAGCAGGTTTAGCCATAAGTGACAGTCTCCTGAACATTAAACTTCATAAATCAGATATGATAGAATTCATAATGCCAATCATAAATACGAAATGCTTAATGGATCTTCTGGTTGGCTTTGCTACAATGATTAAAGTGCTTTGTAGCAAAGTAATATCCTCCTCTAGTGATAACTATTCTCTGTTTGAAAAGAAATTCTGTCTACTGGACCCTGATGTAACTATGACTAATAGACATGAACTCACTCCACGAACTGAGTACAGATTGATCCACTGAGTCTTAAAATTCTTTCACAGTGATAGTTTTATGTTAAAAAATTAGAGCCAAAATGAATAATTTTTGGGAAATAGTATTTACCAAAATACTTCTTAGTACTTCTATTACCAAGTTTATTGAGAATATACAGGAACTTATTATATCAAGGATCACTAAGAACTCTAGTCTTTCAAAAGCAGGCTTTGGTTCACCTTACAAGGTAAAGAATTCT
>PVKS010024808.1:0-30621 GCA_004027875.1 Aplodontia rufa | reverse complement strand
AAGAAGAAAAAAGGAAATAAAGACAGTATTTTAAAGGGTCAAATATATAATGCCCTTGGTAAATATTAACTTCCATCTTCTCGACCCCTTTCATTAATGTTGTGTTAGTAATACCAAATTTTAAGTTATAACTTTGAAGATGATTCTTTTTAAAAAGTAGTGCATACCAAAATACCATTTTTCAGATAAAATCAACTAAAGTAAAAGTAACTCATTATGACACATACATGCCCTTGGAATACATAATAACCGATGAGGTAACAATCATATACACATACTTGTCGTTGGTATAAAGTTTTAAGAGAAACTAAAAACCTATTGTTGAAATTTCTCTCTAAAAGGGGAATACAAGCATCTTATCGTTTCATGTGAAATTTGAGTCCTTTACTTAAACAAATAGGCAAAATAATGGGAATCATAAGTATAGTGATAAGCAGATTATCCTCCCTCTGCCCACTCCCCAAAAAGCATAAATGATACTGTGACTACCTTGTTTTTCAAAAGGCCCGAGGACCCTATCACTTTTTCAAAGAGGTGCTTTCCAACGTGAACATCCACAGCAGACAAGGGGTCATCGAGGAGGTAGATGTCAGCCCCACTGTACACAGCTCTGGCCAGACTCACTCGTTGCTTCTGCCCCCCACTTATATTCACACCCTGAGTATGGAGCAGAGGGGAGCAAGAGTGGGAAAGTTACATGTAAGTGCTCTTTCACAAGATGAACTCAAGACTTATCAATTATTTCCTAGGCCTAACTCCATCTCATTTCCTAGTTCTTCTAACTCATGTAAATCAACAGATATATCTACCTCCTTTTAACTGCTTACTCTAAAAAAAGTCACAAAATAAGGAGAGAATAATTTTCAAAGCTCTATATCTGAAGAGTTATGCCCGTGGCATATTAAACAAGATTTTTGGCTGCCTAGGTGATCATTTATAAATTGACACATGGAAAACTGAAAATAATAGCTAAATTACCAAAGCCATAATCAATATGTCCTATTTTCTCCTGTAGAAAGATTAGTACAAGTCTTGCTGGCAAAAGGACAACTCTAAGAAGCAAAAGTAAGGAATATACATCACTAGGTGAGAATTAGAGTTGACACATACAGCCATGTATGGAGAATTATGGGGTCAGGCCCAATTTACTTGATTCATGTTGTGTTTAGTGTTTACGGATATTATTTTAAAGCTCCATGCAGCACAGAACTTAGCCAATGACCTACAACTGTAGAACGACATTGCTTCTTTGCATTAACGATCTTCCTCTTACTCAAACGTCTCCTCAATATGATTACATTCTGTGGGCTATGCTAGCCCTTCAGATGCAAAGATAAAGTAGAACCTCTGTCATGATGAGGTTACAGCTTAGCAAGGGAGATAAGTATGAAAATGTACATATTAAGCAATGTGATTCATATATGTGTGTTATATGTGCATTTGCATGTAATTATGGTAATCTCCAACTCAAGGTTTGTTGGGAGCATTCAAAAAACAAGTGTAAAAATATTTAGACAAATCTAACTGAGTATGAACACAGCATTAGGTATTGTTACTTAATTACCCTTCTCTTTAAAATTCATCCTGTGACTATCACACTTGTCCTGTAATTCCATCACTATTGAGTTTAAATACCTTGGATTTCCACATCTCGCTATTCCATGATCCACAAGCAATGGTAAGTTTAAGATGCTTGTACTATATGGTATCATTACCTCTCTTCCATCTCTCTCCCAATGCTGCCCTCAAGTGACCAGATTAATGGTCCTTTCATAGGAGGCCCAAGGCTTTTCATTCTGCTGGGGAGCTGAAGTCTTTTCTTTCAATTTAAAGGATTTCCTAACAAGTTCTCCTTGAAAGCAGCTTCTTTCCAGGTGTACTGAGTGAAGCGATGCCTTCCCTCGCTTCCTGTTTTGCAGTTCATCCCAGTGTCTGTCTCAGGAACCTATAAGTTCCCACCTGGTTTGTCCTTTATTCTAAATACTTAGTGTATGATACCAGATGACTAATAAATATTGGTAAAGATAATTGATTAAAACCATTGGCAGGGTTCAGGTAGACTGCAAATTGCTTGAAGGCGGGGTGACAGCTTTCTTACTTACCACCATATACTACAAACCAGAATAAGGGTATGTCTAATAATTTCATACATGTTCATGGTCAATTAAAGAAAGTCAAAGGAAAAGATGGATGAAAGTAAAGGAAACTCCACAGTCATAGTCTTGATCATCTCATAAACAGCTTTCCTCATGAAATATTCAATTCCATGCTTATTTTAAAATGCACCATATCACATTGAGAAAAAGGTAATTATAAAAAGCAGAAATTATAAATAGTAATAGCATTTGGTCCTTATACCATATCAGTACAAGCAAATTTTGAATCTTTTCCTTTTAAAATTCTTCATAGTTACATATTATCAGTTATTTCATATTTTTAGAGATAGTTTTCTCAGCATGTTTTTCAGTTATGTATTAACAAGTTTGAAGAAATCACATTTCGGGCTGGAGTGGTGGCTCAGTGGTTTCAGCGCTTGCCTGGCAAGCACGAGGACCCGGGTTCAAACCCCAGCACCACGTACACAACTAAGTGTTGGAGCAACTAAGGCCATGTGAAAAACTAAATAAAGTTGTTTCTCTCTTTCTCTGTCTCTCTCACTGTCCCTCTCTCTATAAAAAAAAAAAGAAATCACATTTCCACATGATTTTAGCAGTGGCATCATTGTGATCAGGGATAATGAAGATGCCAGGAAAAATCCAGGGGTTGAAAAAAATAATAAATCTATTTAATATTATTGAAAAGTTAAATCTACAAAATATCAGACTATGAATGAAGTCAATCCATTTATAAGGTCAATTTTAGCTCATTCTGGATTTTATATATTTCTATTTCCTATAATTTTGTTGCATAGCATATTTTATTTATCAATTTATAAAATGCTTATGCCTGCTCCCTTTTCAAAAATTTGAAGTGCTCAGTAAGGAGTACAGATTGAAGACTTCAAGGATACCTCTTCTGCATTCATGTTTAAATGGAGAGGTTAGTTACTGGTCAGGGATAAACATTAAGGGTTCATACTTAATGATATCTTCTTTTTTAACTCTAAAACACTGAGCTGAGTAATGACTGTTCATTGGCATGATGTAAATAAAATAGAAAAAAGAATGGGATGTTTGGGAAATAAGTCTCTTTCAAGCAGGAATGAGCCAATGTGTGGCAGACACAACAACAGTAGCATCTCAGCGCTCCATAGAACTGTAGCTTTGTTCTCTGATGCTCCTGTCCTGGCCTCAACTTTGTGCAGAGATAAAGAAAAACAATTTTTTTTCACTATTTAGAAGAATAGTATTGTGTCAACCACTAAAACAAAAATGTTGACAATCTGGTGAGCTTCTATGTCCCCCCACAGATATTGTTTGGTTTGAATGTGAGGTGTCCCCTGAAAGCTTATGTGTGACAATGCAAGAAGGCTTAGAGGTGAAATGATTAGTTTATGAGAGCCTTAACCCAGTCAGTGAATTAACCCTCTGATAAGGATTAACTAGATGGTAACTGGGAGCAGGTAGGGTGTGGCTGGAGGAAGTAGGTAGGTCATTGGGGGGCGTGATCTTGGGGGTATACATTTTATATCTGGCAAGTGAAATCTCTTTGTGCTTCTAGATTGCAATGCCTCAAGCCACTTTTCTCCACCACACTCTTCGGCCATGATGTTCTGCCTCACCTCAATCCCTGAGGAATGGAACCTGCTGTCTGACTGAGATCTCTGAAACCATGAGCTCACAAATAAACTTTTGCTTCTTAAAATTGTTCTTGTCAGTCTTTTAGTCACAGCAGTGAAAAAACTGACTAAAACAGATACTAACAACAACTGTATTTTAATCTGTTTTCTATGTAGCTAATTATAAAATTTTTTTTTGCCCTTAATACTACCCTCTTCACAGGAATTCTATAATGAGTTTTTAAAAACTATAGCAGGATAACTTTTCAAGACCTCAATAAAAAGGCTATTAACATTTTATTAGCATAGCTCAATGTTGTTTTATTCCTGCATATGATACACTATATTTTCCTTACTCTTTCTCCAATCTCAGTTTGATCTCCATTTGGTAACTGCTCCAAGTCAGGAAGGAGAGCACAGGCTTCCAATACTTGCTCATAAAACTGTTTCTGCATGGTGGATCCAAAAAGAATGTTTTCTTGCAAAATGCAATTCTGAATCCAGGCCTGCTGGGAAACATACGCCACAGAGCCCTAAAGAAAGAAAGAAATAAAAGAATATTCTTGAAGGGAGGAAAGCAGAAGTTGCACGTACCCCATTGAAGAACACACATAGTCCATGGTTCGGTGCTCACATGAGTGCACACATGCACATACAATTTTAAATCTAGGTTATTTTCTTACATGTAAATACACAGATCATGGTATCTTATTTTAATATTATATATGTTAACATTAATTTCAAATGACTTAATCTGTGCTTTTTAGTTACATTTTTTTCAGCCTCTTTCAAACTTATCTCTCTCTGTTAGATGATTTTCTGGAAGAGTATGTTATTTTCTATGACTGCCAATAATAAGGTACCACTGACTGTGAAACTTAAATAATGGAAATTCATCTCACAATTCTGGAAGCTAGAAGCCTAAAATCAAAGTGTTAGTTAGCAGGGTTGGTCCCTAATGAAGCCTCTCTCTTGGGTTGTGACTGTCTTCTCACTGTGTTTCACATGATATTCACTTTGTGTATGCATCCGCATTCTAATCCCCTCTTCCTATAAGAACTCCAGTCATTAGGTTAGGAGCCAATCTAATGAGATCATTTAACTTAATCAACTCTTCAAAGACCCTGTCTTCAGAGGCTATCATGTTCTAAGTTACAAGGAGTCTGAACTTCAACATATGAATTTTGGGGGAACACAATTCAGTGTTCTTTGTTCAGAGACAGAGTTTAGGGTGCACATTATATATTAGGGATGAACCCAGTGAAAGGAATGGGAGAAGGAAATGTAGGTATAGGGAGAAATCACATTGTGATACACTCCTGACAACTTTGGCCAGTTCTCCAGAGCTATGAAGGAGGGTTGTTCACTAGTTGCCCAATGACAGGCTAAACAAGAGTGGCACCTGGGCTGTGCTACTCTCCATTGCCAAGACCTGAAAAACCCTCATGGAGCTGACGTGCTGATCATGCACTCCCACAGCTAACAGCAAGAGTTTCTTAAAAACCGTCCTGGCAGCATATGTCCATGTCTTGGTCATTGATCATTGTTCCTGAATTCATTTTTTGATTATTTCATAGCTTGAAATGATTGCTAAACATTTGGCAAAATTGCATAAAATCTCCTCTTAACTAACATTTCTTTTCTGCAAAATAACTTATAGTATTTGAATTAGAGAACTACCTTTCATTCTGACTCATGGATTCTATCCAAACATTGATTTTGGAGTATCTTAACTCTGCACACTCTATAACAATAGCAAACATTTAAAGTACTTCCTAAGATAGGCATATATGCAACTACTAGCCTTTTGATTTCAACCAACCACTTTAAAGTTCAAAGATTAACATTTAATTCTTCTTTATTGAACAAATAAAACACACAATGGCTTTTGATCAGAAACAATATAGTTCTGATCTGACCTGATCTTGAACACAAAAGTAATTGCTCTTGAATTGCACTGTGAAGTTAATAATATAATCTTTGATTAGAATAGCCTACGAAATCAGCCCATAGGTGAAAAGTATTTTAAATGCTTGTGACACATTAAACGAGTTAAACAGAAAAGAGAATTAAGTACACAGGAGAAAAGTTTGAAGAAAACGAAAAAAAAGTAATATAATTTAAACTAAATCTATATGGTCACACATTGCTATTAGAGGAATTTAAAATGGCTCATCCATTTTCACAAAGATGTAAATGTTTCTCTTTTTTGTTGTTTTAATTATTGTTTGCCTCCCACATGCAAAGGAAATGCATTTTGCTTCATTCATAATAATGGAACTACAATAGAAGTTTTGCTAATTCAAAACTTAGATTCTCTGAATCTCTAACATTCTATCAAAAAACACTGATTTTGAATATTCTATATGAATGATGCCTGGTGTGAGCATTTGAATTGAATAGGAGATCTTAGAGAGTATTAGAGTTTGAAAAATATGATATAAAATATGCCTCAAAAAGTAATCATCTGAAACACTGAACAGAAAGTTGAACACAAAAGCTCTTTTTAAACTCTAAACGTTAAATCAGTCATGCCATTATAATGATAGCTTTACTTAACTAGAGATTATCAGGATGATACTTATAAATCTGAGATAAAAGTATTGGGAAAATAAGTCAGAGTGTGACAGGACAAATTCTGTCACACAGTGATTCAGATCAAATATTTCTTAAAATCCAAGCAACCACTTATACAGACAGATTGTATATTCTAACTTGGACACCTGCAATTTAAAGAGACAAAAGGAGTTCCCTCTGTTTTACAATTTACAATTGCATTGCCACAATCTCTTTTATTACAGGAAACAGTTTTTAAATTAAAAACATTCGAAAATATCATAAATGATCCCTACATCTTAACATAAATAAGAACTTCAACAATCATTGAAACAATCAATGAAAATAATGATAATCACTAATATTCATAGGGAGCCCACTGACTCTGTGTCATGAACTAACTGGGTCTTTGTACACCAAGGTTTTTTTTTTTTTTTTTTTTTTGCTCATTGTCACTATAAACATAATTTGATCTTTTTCCAGGGAGGAAAACAAAGTAATGGTGAGGAGAAACTGGTCACAGATGTTCAGAGTTTCTCTCGTTAGAGGTGAAAAGGAGGGACTGGGCCAGTATTTTATCTAAAAATTAATTAGGTCCAAGGAAAAACTCATTAGGTAGTCTAGTGTTTTAAAACAAAAATACAGCTGATTAAGAACTTGTTGAGCCCAGCATGGTGGCATATTCCCAAAATCCCAGCAGCTCAGGAGGCTGAGGCAGAATGATCACAAGTTCAAGACCAGCCTCAGCAATTTAGCAGAGTCCTAAGCAACTTAGTGAGACTCTGTCTCAAAATAAAAAATAGAAAAGGACTGGAGCTGTTAGCTCAGGGTTAAGTGCCCCTAGGTTCAATCCCTGGTACCAAACAGAACAAAACAAACAAACAAAAAGAAGCTTGTTGAATTTTTATCTACCTTTAAGAGTAGAACAATAGCTGAGAATAGATCTTTCCATAATTCAATGACTGGATCTAAAATATAAGCTATTAATATTATTATTTTTTGAGGTTTCTTTTAGGTTAATAATCCTACCCATCAGCAGCTAGCTACAAGGCTTCTTAGAAATGAAATGGCCTAATTATTTAAGGAACCTTATAATGAATGGTAGTTATAAAACTAATCAAATTACTATATAAATCACATTCATTTCTTTATAACTGATTGCCATTCCATTATTATCATCCAACAATTACTATAAGCATTCATAAATGATTCGACAAAGAATTTGGAGGACAGGATTCTGTTCCTAATCCATCCAGAGCTAATCAATTTCTATGGATTTTGAAATGTTTGTTATAAACTAGAAATGCCCATTACATTCTTGGATCTTCAATTTAATTTGATAAATTCTTACTGAAACTAATGACAAGTTAGTTATGGCCACTTCAACTGGATGTTGAGAAAATGCATCGGTGCTACCTTTCTCTGGACGACTCCTGTATGTTTCTGCATTTCCCCCAGGATGGCAGACAGCATGGAGGACTTTCCAGACCCAACCTGCCCTACAATAGCCACCAAAGCTCCTTCTGGAATCTTCATGTTCAAGCTGCATGTTGACAAAAGGAAAGAGATGATGGAAGAATTTCTTTTTACATTTGATTTAATGTATAAACCAGGTAAGTCATTGTACACAGCACTGGAATTGCTGATCTTGACATTTTTCTACAAACATCTAAACTTCCCAAGTGCAAACAACCGGTGAATAATGAAGTCTTGATAAAGGAAACAAACAGAAAAACAAAAAACCACCAATAAAATGAAAGTTACAAATAGATGTTTAAAAACTCCATGTATTAATCTCATTAAACGCTAAGAAATGAAAACACAGAATTATAGAATCCAAGAGTAAAATTCTTCAAAAATGTGTTCCTCAAATCAAATCTTACTTTTTTAGTACTGGGATGCCTGTTTTATCCCAGGAGAAAGAGGCATTAGTAAACCCAATGGCATGATCTAGAAAGAAAAACAAACACAACAGTGCATTTTGGATTAGAATCTATTACCATGAAGCCAGAAGTCCAATAAATATTGAAGGCAATGAACAAGTGCTCACCTCCTATGTAGTTTGTTTCAATATTTTCTGGAGGAATCTCCTCAGAGTTGAGAAAGTCTTCCAAACGACCCAATGATACTCTTGTCTATCAAAATAAACATACACAAGATTTATCCAAAGTTCAAACAGAACTTAAACTAAAAAGATCTTATCGTGATGTACAGTCTGAAAAATTGTTTTATATGCAAATTCAAAATATTGATATAAATATAGCAAGCACAGTTTGAATTGTTTTACTATTACAAACAAGTTTATACTTAAAGAGACAGAACAGGTTCAAGGGTCACAGATCAAAACAAATGTGGTGTCTGAGGAAGGCATGAAAAGCAGCAGCAAAAATTCCTCCTTATTATTCTATAAAAATCATAAAAACTGCTGGCAATGGTCGCACACACCTGTAATCAGAGCAGCTTGTGAGGCTGAGACAGTAGGATCATAAGTTCAAAGCCAGACTCAGCAACTTAGTGAGGCCCTAAGCAACTTAGTAAGAACCCGTCTAAGTATAAAAAAAAAAAGGAAAAAAAGGGCTGGGTATGTGGTTCAGTGTTAAGTGTCCGTGGGTTCAATCCCTAGTACCAGAAAAAAAAATCTTAATAACTGCTTAATCAGTAATTATAATTATAGAAAGATTAATTTTTCCTTCCACACTTATTGAGGTATACTTGACAAAATTGCATGTATTTAAGATGTATAACAGGATGCTTTAATACACGTATACATTTTTTTAAAGAGAGAGTTTTTCTTATCTGGTTTTTGGTTTTCCTCTATTTAGTTGTATGTGTGGAGGTGGGGATTGAACCCTGATTCTCACACATGCTAGGCAAGTGCGGTATCCTTGAACCACTTCTCCAGTTCCCACCTATATATTTTAAATGGTTATCACAAACTAATTAACATATGCATCCCCACACACAGTTAGTTTTTTCTATTTTAGGGAGAATACTTAACATCTTAATTAGCAAATTTTAAAAATACAAAAAACATTGTTATTAATCAGAATCATAATGCTGAACATCAACTCTCCAGAACTCATTCGTCTTATGGAAAGTTTATACCGTTTGATCAACATCTTCCCATTTCCTCCCTCCCACCTCCCAATCTCCTGTATCCACTCTTCTTTCTGTGCTTCTGCAACTCTTTTAGAATACACATGCAGGAGGGATTATGCGGTATTCGCCTTTGTGTATCTGGCTTATTTCACTTAGCATAATGTTCTGCCACGTGGTCACAAATGGCAGGACATCCTTTGTTCTTAGGGTTGAATAATATTCCTGTGTGTACATGAGTGTGCACCACTTCTTCTTTACCATTCCTCTGTCAACAGACACCTAGGTGGTTTCTATGTCTTGGCTGCTATGAATAATGCTACAATGAATATGATAGTGCAGATAACTTTTCCACATAATGATCTTCTTTCCTATTGGTACATATAAATATGTACCAGAAGGGCTGGATCATCTAGTAGTTCAATTTTTAATTTGTTGAAGAATTTCCATTCTGCCTTCCATAATGACTGCACTAATGTACATTCCTGTCAATAGTGTGCAAGCATTCTCTTTACTCCAAAAGTCCTCGCCAGCACTTTTGGTTGTCTTTTTCGTAACAGTCATCCTAACAGGCATGAGATAGTATCTCATTGTGATTTAGAAAGTTTAGATTTTAAAAGAAACTTCAGATTGATAGATGAAATCTGCTTCCAACAATAAACAAAACCATGGTTTTGGCAATAACAGCAATCAGTTATAATAAAAGTTTTAAAATATTTAGCTACTCTTAGGATAAATACAATCATACTTCCTCCCTGAAACTAGGCTACGTGAAGTCACTAGCACATCTATATTTTGTGTTATAGACATGTATTGTTAACAGGTAAGTTGTAATGGGCTGTGGTTTTCTTACAGCTGCTGCCGCCTTTTCTTTTCTCTTCTTCTCTTTATTAAGTGAAGGTAGCAACAAGTCACTAGGTTTTGGAGAACACTTTGAGATACTGGACTTTTAGCTAGATTCTAAATATATATGCAAATCCAGACTAATACTTTAAAAATTAACATTTTCTCCAAGTGAAGGGTGCTATGAAAACACACTTAATATGATATGTTAGCAAGCATCCATTCAAAGACACTTCTCTGCCCTCTGTTGGTTATTCTAAGAAGACAATATGAAAAAGATAAGCTATAACAAAAATGACAACCAGTATTTACTATTCATTTGTTATTCTTTATTAAAATCATAATGAAATAAAATAAAAGCAAAGTTCTTAGGTCAAAGGACTGATTGCAAGAAGCAGAGACTCACTGCATATACCCAGACTTGAAGAAGTGGTTTCAGTGGATGATGCCCAGAAAACCCAAGCAACATATCCAAAAAAATTTAAAAGTAAATCTCAGGGGGAAAGGCTCAAGGAACTCGCTTGTTTTGAATTTGCTGTGGCTTTAGTAGCTTTTACTCATTACAGTATGTAACGAGCCTCTAAGGATTGTAGGCAGAACCAGAAACCACCCAGGTTAGTTGCAGACAGGTATTATCACTGCGCTTTTCTCCCTGCTCCATCTGCTTATTCCCTCAGCGCAGGTGAAAACTGCTGAACCCTGGGAAAACATTCAGATTCAGGTTCCTGCATTGCACTAATTATAAATTTTCAATTAAGGCTAAGAATGAGCCGACACTGGAATGGCATAAGGACTAAATCCAGCTTTCTAAAAGCTAAGTAAAAGAAACTAACACTTAACAATGAAAATAATACAATAAATCAATATCTAAAAGTCACTTTGCAGGGCTGGAGTGGCTCAGTGATTATGGCACTTGCTTGGCATGCACAAGTATGTGGGTTTGAACCCCAGCACCACATACACAGTGGAGTGTAGAAGCAAGTAAAACCACATAAAAAACTAAAAGTAAAAATTAAACAATAAGAGTCACTTTGTTGGGAGAAAAGCCAAAATAAGGAAGGCATGATGCCTTCAGTTCTAGATTATTCTCTATTACTTATTAATTCAGGAAAACTAAGTTTGAATGCAGTGTCAAATAACCACAAAAAGGGAAATATGATAAAAAAATCAAAGATAAAATATACAAAAGCATAGATTTCAGTAGAGAAATGATACTTAGTTTAAAGATACTCAAAGTACCTGAATCACAGCTGAGATCACTGTTGGTAAATCAAACAGAGGAATCCTCAAAATATTAAACAGAGATATAGATGTGAATACTTTAGTGGCTGTTAAAATATTTCCTTCATCCAGTAAGAAATAGACTCCAAAGGTGGCCAGAGACACCTAAAAATAGATATGTTTTTTTTTAAATTCTATTGCTTATGGGAGTACGCTATAGTCTTAAAAATTAGGGAAGAAAGTATTATTTTTTAAAATATTCAGTATTATTGCTGAAAAATATCAGATATATTTTTGACAGATCATATAATGATGTATCTTAGATAGTGACATAATTGAGACCACGTGGGTAGCTCTTTCCATAACGTCATATTCTTGCTAGAGTTACATTTCCCATTTAAAATGTATACTAGTTAACCTTTTCTTTAAAATGGAGTTTTATGTAAACTTATTTTCCAGATGCATGGGCATATGTTCTGACATATAATAATTATGCTTTACTTGTATGATAAAATTAGCTGAAGAAAACAGGAATAAATCATTGCTGATAAGATTTATATTTGCTCTTACAAGTTTCATTTATGCATGGAAATAAATGCATCATCATGTACATACCACTGGCTTACACAAATGCTTCTTGGACACTTTTACAAAAAATATTCCAAATGCAAATGTTGCTTTCACTTCCATTGTACCCATATGTTTGAATTCAAACAGCATTTTAAATTATCAACAAAGGAGACATATAGGACTTCCCTTGATCCCCACTATAACCTAGAGTGATAATTTCAATTAAAGTTGATGCTCCAGTTGTACATGGTTTGTTTATTCTTTGATTTCTACTCATTGATTCATCCCCTAAGGCAATTTATCCTCTTGTTTAAATAGCACAAGATTTTCAATGATTAAATGATATGAAAGAAAGATAATAACCTTTGTTCATATCAATTCACCTCCAAAGATTAATTCTACAAATTTGAGGTTGTTTCCAAACTACTACAGACTTTCATTTCCTATTATGAAATGAGAAAAATAATGCATATTATTGTGAGAATTAAAAAGGCAATATATATAACTTGGTTGGTAATGTAGTAAAAATATTCAGCAAATGTCATTTTCCTTCCCAGCTCCATATAGTATGCCTTTGGTTGCTGCTTAAAAGGAATTAATCATGCAAAATCTAACTTTAGAGTAGGAATAAAACTCTGAAATGTAGGTTATATTTTTTAAGAACTAGAAAGACATATGTTCAACCTGTGAGAAATTTACAACGGAACAAAATCTTGTTATATAGATATAGATATATAAAATATGGACCAATAGGAACATGCATAATGTTTCCCCATCTTTAAACCTTCTGTTCTCTAATCTACAAAAATTAATGATTGCATTTATTGAAAATTTTAATAAATTTTACCTAGATTTTACCTTATATGTCTTAATTTGTAGGTAATTTGAAAGAAAATCTAGATAATGTATCAAAAATCAAAACAGGAAAAATATATATACTCACCAGAAATGGAATGCAAGTTAATGTTAGCATAGAATACACAGCAAGATAGCCCGATGATTTTTGAAATTCCAATTCCTGATCTCGAATTTTAATAATCTTAGTTTTATAAGCAGGCTCCCATGCATAAAGTTTGAGGATCTGTAAAGGAGTCAGACAATGAATATCTGACAATAAATATCATAAAAGAAAAATGCATGCATGCAAATGCGCAACACACACTCATAAAGGAGAGCAAATTGCTAAATCGCTTCCACTTTTGATACAGTCAAAACATTTCCTTGAATTAAGGGATTTTGAGATGGTGATTGGAGGACAGGGTCACAATCCCTCAGCCTTATATTTCTTTGACACAACAGACTCTGGTGTTATCCCAGCTCTAGGCTTGAACTCCATAGCAGTTTCTGTCTAGCTCAATTCTGTCATTATTTCTGCTGGCCCAACTCTTACTTCTGCATTTTTCGCATTTCTTCATAGCTAGGCTCTTTTCGCTGGCTTCCCAATTTCTTCAAGACTGATGTCATGGGACTTCATACCATTCTCTGAAAAAGGACTGATGTTTCTCATTGTAAACAATTTTCTAGGACAAAATGTGGGGAAGCAGGATCATACACTGGCTCAGCACACATTTTTAAAAGTCAGAGACCTACATTCCAATTCCAGTTCTCTTTGAGATGCTTAATTTTATGTCTACTTGACTAGGCTATGGTACCCAGTTGTTTGATTCAATACTAGACTGGATGTTGTTACAAAGGTATTTTTTATATGTGATTAAGATTTAAATCCTTAAACTCTGACTAAATTAGATTACTCTCTATATTATTGGTGGACCTCATTCAATTAATTGAAGGCCTTAAGGGAAAAGTTTGAGATCACCCAAGGAGGAAGGAATCTGTCTTCACACTGCCTATAACTAAATTCTAACTGTCAACCTCTTCTACTGATTTCAGACTCATCAGCCCTCCTAATCATGAGTCCAATTCTTTATATAATTATTCATTTTATTTTATTTTATTTTATTTTATTTTCTGTGGTTCTAGAAAAAGAAGTTAGGGACTTCACGCATAATAGAGAAGCGCTCTACCACTGAACTACATTCCCAGGGCCTCATGAGTCATTTTCTTAAATTCTCTCTCTCTCTTTATATATATATATATACATATATACATACATATATGTATATATATGTGTGTGTGTGTGTGTGTGTGTGTGTGCATACATATATATACACATATATAAAATATATACATAAAGGTATACATATATGAAGATTATAACACATAAGAAATATATAATATATTTTCAATTCTATATGTATTACATATTATTAATGTGTATGCAACACATTTTCAATTCTATATGTATTACATATTCTTAATGTGTGTGCATATCTGTGTGTATTCTCAATTTTCTTATTGGTTCTATTTATCTAAAAAAATGATATATACATGAAGGTATACATATATGAAGATTATAGAATGTTCATTAGGAATACGTAATATATTTTCAATTCTATATGTATTACATATTATTAATATTGTGTGTATTCTCAATTTTATTGTTGGTTCTTGTTTATCTGGAAAACCCTAAAATAATTTCATTACACTTAACTGATTATAGCCTTTGTTGCCTAATTTGTAAAATAGGAATGAAAAATATTTTACTTAAGATTTAGTAAATGGAAGCTACTATTAGCATTATTAGAGAGAAACTTTATGGCACCTGTTATTAAACTCCATGGAAGCCAACTGATTACACTTTTAGACCATAATATTTGATAGCCAATTGAATTTCTACCAGTTCCCAAGCTTATTGCCTATTGTTGGTGCTACTTCAAGTCTTGAATTTCTCTTACACTTTGGAGAAATGGCCTTCTATTTTACTCATACTTTTGTATGAGTTTTATTGTTCCTATAAATATCCTTTTGTGAACATCAATATTAATACCTATAAAACAGTGCTGTACTTTTTTTTTAAAGAGAGAAGGATAGTGAGAGAGAGAGAAAAAGAGAGAAACAATTTTTTTAAATTTAATTTTTCATGTGGCCTTTGTTGCTCCAAGACTTCATGGTGTAAGTGGTGCTGGGGTTCAAGCTGGGGTACTGGTGCCTGCCAGGCAAGTGCTGCAACCGTCTGAGCCACCGCTCCAGCCCCAGTGCTATAGTTTTTTTATTTTCGGATGCAACCACCATCAATCAATCTTCTGAGAGCTGCATTCAGATCACATAACTTTACTGTATGTAACCTTATTAAATAATCTGAGTTAACTTCAAGAGATACTTAAAGCTTCTCTTAATTTCAGACAAAAGAGTGAATATCAGTCCCTTTTCAAGGTATCTTCAATCTAACAATTTCTTTTACTTCAGTAATTTACCCTTTTGTGAAAGTTCTACACAAAACATTACAGAAGAACACTTACTGATTCCAAGGTGAATCTATGTGTGCATATAATGGTATACATAATAATAGATGTGCCAAGGATTCTTGGTCAAGACCCAAAGCACAGCAAACACAAAACAATAGACAAATGGGATTACATCAAAGTGAAAAGCTTCTATACAGCAAATTGAACCACCAACAGAGTAAAGAGACAACCTACAGAATGGGAGAAAATATTTGTAAACTGAATATCTGATAGCAAGTGCTGATGAGAATGAAGAGAAAGGGAACTCTTGCACACTGCTTGGAACGTGAATTTGCGCACTTATTATGGAAAACAGTATGGAGGTTTCTGAAAAAATTGAAAATAGAGCTACCATATGAACCAGCAATTATATTACTGGGTAACTATCCAAAGGAAATGAAGTCAGTATGTCAAGGAGGCATCTGCATTCCCATGTTCACTGCGGCACTGTTCATGACAGCCAAGGAATGGAGGCAACCTAGCTACATAAGCACTGATGACTGGATTCTGAAATGTGGTGTATATACAGGATAGAATACTATTCAGTCATACAAAGAGTGAAATTCTGTCATTTATGACAACATCAGTGGAACTGGAGAGCATTATGCTAAGTGAAATAAGACAGGCACAGAAAGACAAGTATCTCATGTTTTCACTCATGTGTGCAATATAATAAAGTTGATTTCATAGACATTGAAAGTAGAATAGTGGTAACCAGAGGCTGGGGAGAGTAGCAGGGAGACAGGGATGGCGAAAGCAAATGTTGATTGACAGGTACTAAGCTACACTTGAATAGGAGCAAGAAGATCTGATACGCTATTGCACAGTGGAATGACGATAGTCAAAAATAATATACTTTAGATTTCAAAAAGATAGAAGAAAGGATTTTAGATGTTATTACCATAAATGATGAACATTTGAGGAAATTTATACTCTTACCTAATTTAAACAGTACATGATATATACATGTATCAAAATATCACAGGGTACGCATTAAATATATATATTTTTATGTGCTTAGGTATCAGTTACAAAGTATATTTAATTGAAATTTTTAAAAATAGATGCACTACAGAAACTCATGAAATTTTCAAGGCCACAAAAAAATTCCATGTTGACTTTGCAAATTTTAAGCCTTAGAAAATTCTATTAAAGCATAACTTAGGTACAATTTAAAGATTTACATATATATGTATATAATATATACTTAATTTCATATGGTTTCACTAATTTTTTGGTGTAGAAAATATAATGGCATGAAATAGCTTTCTAGAAAAAATAATTTACAATATATCTTTTATAGAATAGATAATTTCTATCGCACTTTACAAAATCAGAATGGCATCTCATCACTTTCTTTATATAGATCTACATTTATAAAAATGGCAATGTTATTTCCACTCCTGTTTGCTTCATCCCACTTTTTCCCACATGATTCCATAAAATAAATAATATTTTGTGTCTTTTAGCATACTTATATTTAGTTGTTGGTTCAGAAATGAAAAAAAAATGCCTGCATATTAATGTTATTTTAGCAATAATATTTTCTATATACCTCAAACCTGTAATTCACTCCCAATCATTACACACATACCATCATTTTGAGATATGGAGAACAATAAAGTCTTTAATCAAATAACATATTGCTACATTATAAATAGTCAATTATATTACCTTAATTCCATGTAAGATTTCCTTGAGTAGTTTTATCTGTTTATCTTTGTTCTTTGTTTGGCTTTTCTATTTAATGGAAAAAAGTCACACATGACAAAAATTGGTTAAATTTTTTCCTAAAATTGTTATAATTATTTTTAAAATATAGTCTATTTTCTATTTTGTATAAATTTTTAAATGATAAAAGCATCTTACAGTAGTTGCACAATATTATTCCACTGATAATGTTAGAAGATAGTTATAAATCGGTAAGTTATGTGCAGCCATCAGTAGAATAAAAGCAAAATAGAAATAGTAGAAATTATATATTTAAATGTGATAGTCAAAAATTAATAATTCTGAATAATTCTATTAAAATGGAATACATTTCTTAAAACTCCATAAAATTAAAAATTCCAGGAATAAAAGCAAAGTTTTCTATAAATTTGAAACCTTCTTTGAGATTTTGAGTAATTACAGTGTATATTTTCAAATATTGGCTGGTAATTCTTCAAAATACTATGTACAGTGCTGGAGCGGAGGCTCAACATTTCGGGGCTTACCTGTCACACATGGGGATGCGGGTTTGATACCAAACACCATGTACACAACAAAGTATTGGAGCAATGAAGGCCACATGAAAAACTAAACAAAATTGATTCTGTCTTTCTCTCTCTCTCTCTCACTGTCCCTCTCTCTCTTAAAAAAATACTATGTATACTTATTCAACTATTATATATTTATTTTATAATGATTACATTTTGTACTTTTTATTGCTTGGGTGATGCTTCCTAACGGTTCCTTTCATTAACACGGTCACTTTATCTGTGATAACAAGCATTTGCATATCTTATAAGGAACAAGTTTACAACATGCATACTCATTACTTGTGTGATTTAAAGGCATATTTCTTTTTAGTATATTTTCACTTAATATTGAAGTGTATTTGAAGGATCTAGAACTCTGGATCAAAGTCTAAAAATTTACTTTCATTACTAATAATTTGACTAAAATTATTTAACCTCAAGATTTTTAAAAATAATTAAAAATATTTGTTATTATTATCAGAAAACTATTATTCTGCATACCATGTTAAAATATTTCTTCACAATATATGCATTTTTCTAGTTTTCATCTATATGATTAGTCATCTTTTATTTGAAATTTTCAGAAAAATATATACAAGTTCAAATTTTCATTAAATTCATTAAAATAAGTAAAAATTTCCCCCACCCATGCAATGTCAATACATATTGCTAATCTTTGATTCATTTAAATTAATAAAATATATTTTCATAAACAATGCATCTGCATCTGTGAAAGTTAATGCATGAATCATCTGAATCTTCTCTCTCTCTCCCTCATTGCACTGTGATTTCCTTCAGTACAGTGAACTATGTGTTTCTGCATTCCTGAAGTGCAACCTAGCACACACTGTCTGACACACCGTGGGCTGTCAAAACATGTATTGATAAAAACATGAAAGTTTGACTGAATATAAAAGAAGAATATCAAAATTAATTCCGTGAAGAATTCACTGTCTGTTTACTAGCTCATTCTAGCACACAGGCCCTTTCCACTCTCCAAACAACCAGACATACCTACCACAGGCTTAGTGCATACTGTCCCCTTTGCTTGGTTAATCTTTGCCACAGACATCCACAGGGATCACTCTACCCTTTTGATGTACCGTTTCCTTCCTGAGGACTTTCCTGCTTCTGCATGTACGGTGACCTCTTTGCTCCTTTCTCATCTTATTTTTACTTATTTTTCTGCATATACATCTTGCTGTGTATATATTTACTACCCACTTGACCTCTTTCTACCGCACAAACTCTGTGAGTGCTAGAATTTGTCAGTTCCTCTCACTACTGTCCTTCCTGTACCTCGAGTGGTGACTGGCACAGGACAGATGCCTCATCAATACTGGTTGAATGAATTAGTGAATGATAAATCTGGATGGTTTTCATTTATAATCTCTATTTTCCATATACATAGAATTAGCTAGATGGCTATTGTCAACTCAAGTCAGAAAAGTCAGCTTCCCTTCAGCACATGTAACACAAGGCAGTGATCTTCTTACCTTCAGCTTTTTTACTCTAACAGCAACTAAAGCATTTATTGGTATAACAAACAAAAGGACTGCCACTCCTGCTAACACAGCTAGACCCAGTTCTTGCCAAAGAAGCGAGATGGTCATCAGGATTTGGAAAGGTGCTGACCAGAGGAGACTGAGGTTTGCTGTTAGGTCCATGAGCTGCTGGGCATCTGCTGACATCAGGTTAATAATTTCCCCAGTGGAAAACTTTTTTCTCGAAACATTTGATAAAAGTAGAGCCTATAAAAAGAGAAGCATTAGAATTTTTTAGGTCATGGAACATCTTTATTATCAAACAATGGTAACTTTCATTATCAGCTATTAAAGCTTTTATAAAAGCATATTTATGAATTGAGATCAGGTAATGTTACAAAACATGATTTTTAGGTGAGGAATTATAATTATTGATCAAAATACTTTGATTTGGAATTTACTACATAATGCTCGAGTGTAGCATTTGATTCCCAAGCTAATAAGGATCCTCTATAACTTTTTTTGTTAAGTCACAAAATTACAAAAGAAATCCCTTCTAAATGCATTGGGGCTCTATTTCATTTGGTGGCACCTCTATAAAGTTAAATGTTACTGATAAAAAATTCACACATGAATTAATGAATCATGAACACTGATGAGTAGTATCACTATTGAAGTTGTGGAAAATTAAAAAAGCAGAATCTCAATTATTAATATAATTACAATCTAGATGTGGAACTGTACATACACATATGCATTCACATAGAATGATTCTAAGTGTAAAACAGTTGGAAAGGGCCATGGAAGTATAGAGAGATAAGATTCTACACTGGAAAAATTCCATGAAGCACATGGATGTACATTTTTTCTTCCAAGGCCCAATTCTCACTTTTCACCTATATATGCTATTTAATATGATATATTAAATCTAATATTCCTGAATATGAGTATTGGAAAATTGTTAAAGATTCCAGCAGAAATCCATTTATTTAATTCCCCTTCATTGAAAATTTCTAGCAAAACACATAAGTAACTAAATGCAGTGAGAACTGAAAACTAGGCAGAAGACCATTCACATACCAGAAATTTTATGGAATTTCCACTACATTGATTTAAAAAGATACAGTACTGAGAGTTGAGGCTACCAAGAATAAATGGTGTATTAGAAGCACCCAAAAACCATTTATCGAGTAAGTTAATATTGCAAAGGGAATGCTCACCTGAGCGTAGGCAGAACTCATTGACTAGTAAAGAGGACAATTGTATTGAAGATAAACCAGAATGACTTTTACTCCATGAGAAAAAAGGGCAAGTCATTAGTTATGGTTAAGTTTCTAGAATGTTGGTTTTTAACTTTCCCCTATTGTTACTGACTAATGTGGATAAGTAACATTGCAGAAATCCAAGCAAACTACTCATTTTAACAAAAGTAAAATAATTTTTAAGGCTAATACATTGATCTTAAATAGAATCCACCCCCAACTTACAATTATGAACAAATAAAGGCTTCTTTTTTCCTATCCTTCTAAAATATTTATTTATTTAATATCTATTTATATACTAAAAATTGTGTAATTCAAAATAAGGGAATTATCCAAGGAATCAAATAAATGTCCGCATACTGGAAAGAAGTATTACAAGAAACATAACAAAATAGCTGAATATCACCTTATAATCTTTGTAGGAAAAGAATAGGATATCCAGGAAAAATGAATAGGAGCATGAAAAACTTTCATATCCAAAGTACAACTGTCAAACTTTTAAAAAGCAAAATGGAGACATACAAAGTTCTAATGAATAATACAATAAAACGGCATTTATAAAATGGTAGAGAGGTTCAAAAATTTTCCCTAGAAATTAGAGAAAATATATTTCACAAAGACAAGATGAAAGAAGATATTTAAGAGGTAGACAAGAGATTCAGATAATCCCACAAATCTGAGGTATTAATATACATGTAGGTGTGTATTTATATTTCCTTAATATTTCGAGTAATGAAGACTACAATCTCTATAGCAGAATGTCTGGGTTCCAAGCCCAGTTCCTCTGTTTTAATAACAAGATTGTGAGTAAATTACCCAGTTGCTTTGAATTTCAATTTCCTTATACTATATACATAGAATTAGATGTACATCTATATCTACAACTGAATATATGCCTATGCACAAAAGTATGTTTAAAACAAGACACAAAACACTGCTATTTTCTGGTAAAGAAAGAGTTTATAAAAACTCTTAAAGAGAAAAACAGACAACACATTCTCTAAGTTTAGACCTCAAACCAAAAGCAGCCAGGAGAAATTAGCCAAATTAATTAGAAATCAGCACTTCCTCTTATCTTGGTAGAACTGGTGAACTCTAAGGATAAAATGAAATCCTGATAAAAACCCAGGCAGGGAAACATCAGCACAAAGCAGATCATTTTAAATGGCAGGTATGTTGGTTGGGATTGGCAACAGTTTCTGTTACACTTAGTGTCAGAGGACAGTCCTGCAGTGGCAGCCAAGGGTGTCTAGAAGAGGTACGGTGATATCTTTTCATTGCAAACATAAATTGCTCCATACCTTTTGAAAAATATTGGATCCCTCATTAAAATTAAAATTAGGTTCATCTATCTTTAAATCCAAAAATTCCACTCCAATACAAAAACACGAATATCCTTGGATGGCTAGAATTTTTGGTTCTTTTGGCACTTTTTCTTATAGTGGTTTAAAGCATGGTTCTACATATATGATATACTACTGGATAACCACTAAAAAGTATAATTAGAATTATGCTTAGGAAGAAATCCATTTTTTAACACAAAAGACAAAAATGAAAATTTTAAACGGGTGTTTACAATGTCATCCAAATGTTAGAAAACAACAAAAGTCCAAAAAAATAAAAGGAAGGAAGGAAGGGTATTATTTAGTTTTGGTAAAGATTGTAAGCTAAGGGAAAGAGTGAAAATTAAAAAGAGAACAATAAAAGTATTAAGGAAAAAGTATAGCATACATGAAATAGCTTCTTGCATCTATGAATTTATATAAATATGTTTCTGAAAATATATTTAAAATAAAAGACATTAAATTTTAAAATGAATCAACAAGAAATTGTATGGATGGTGTATTTTCTCAATACTTTTACTCACAAGATATTACTAATAACAGGTCATAACACAGTGTATATCAATATGCTTGTATGCATGCAAAAATAAATACTGTGTTTAGAATTATGGACAAATGTTATTTTCTCTTTTACATTTTATACATTGTATAAATTTCTTCAATGAACACGAGCAAATGATCTTTAAATATTGCAGAACAGTACTCTACTATATATTCTATTATATTCTACTATAGTATATATCATGTTTTCTTTACCATTTATATCTTCCATGACATTTAATTTGTTTCTGCATCTTGATTAGTGTAAATAGTGGTTCAATGAACAAAGAGACGTAGATATCTCTCTGAGAATTGATTTCAACTCTTTAGAGATATACTCAGAAGTAGAATCCGGACGGCTGGTCATATGGTAGCTCCTTTTTAAATTTTTTGAAGAAGCTACATATTATTTTCTGAAGTGTTTGTACCATTTGGCATTCCTGTAAACAGAGTCCTATTTTTTCCACATCCTTGCCAACAACTGATTTTTTTAATAGTAGGAGTAGTAATTCTGGCAGATATAAAGTAATATGTTGTCAAGGTTTTGACTAGTATTTCCTCATGATTAGGGAAGATGACTATTTTTAAATACTTTCTGGCCACCATACATCTTTTATTAAAAAAGAAGAAAATAAGTGACAATATACATGGATCTTGAGGCCATTATGCTAAATGTAATAAGACAAGTGTTAATTGCACTGAAATCATGTATCTAAAATGGCCAAATTCATAAAATCAAAGACTGGTATGGTGGTTTCCAGAGATAGAAGGGAGGAAAAACTGGGAAAAATTAACAGAGAAAGTTCCAATTTAGTAAGAGGAATAAATTCTAGAGATCTGTTGTGCATTATTTTATAGACAACAATAAAACATATAGACAGCAGTAACACATTTTATACTTAAAATGTATTAAGATGACAACATTTCTATTAAGTGCTCTTATAAAATTAAATTAAATAATTGCTTTCAGAATATTAGAGACTAAAGTAAAGGACACCATTTGATTTAATGTAGTTTGCATGACATTTCTAACATCAGGAGAACTGATTTTTCCTTCAATATTTTTTTCTGCCAAATAAACCTTCACATTTCTGTAAGGGACAAAATTCATAAGCCATGAAGGACAATTTAGTTACAATCTATTGCTAAATTAATTATACAATCTAAACTGCCTTTGTGTTACAGTAAAGAATATGTCAGTATGCATCACAATTACAGTAGACAATGCAACATTTCTAGAATTGTATGGCAGAATTTAATGTAATGAAAGAGAGAAAGTGTGAGAGATAAAAAAAAAAGGAACTCAATGTCTCATCTTTAAAAACTAAAATAATGTGAAAATTTGGGGCATTCATAAATATCTTTAAATCAAATTGAAATTAGCCAACATATATTTATATCGTAATTACTTTTTTCTAAGAAACTTCCTTATTTTTAAATGCTCTCCAAGTTTTAGATTTTTAAACCCAACACACACACACACACACACACACATACACATACACACATGCACAACTGTGTGGCCTCTCTTCAAAACTCTATTTATTCCACTTATCGAATTACTCTGGAAAAAGATCCAGATGACCCAGATAGGGTTTTAGGCTTCCCAAGTCTCTCCTAACTGACAAGAAATACCTTCACTATCACTGAGTTCAATTCACTAATAAGTCATGCTATCATCTTATTATAAAAGTTATTGTTCAATATGACCTTCTCCCTTTTCTTTTTCTTTCTGTACTCTTGCCATGGCCTTTCTTCAAATCTTTGTTTCTTAAACTATTGCAACAGATATGCTTTGTCTTTTTTCTAACCCCATCTGTTTTCAATGTTTCTATTTTGAGGATTTCCCTGTGGTTCAACTGCATCCTAAATTCCCATATAATTCAGATACATTTTTAGAAGACATTCTTCAAGATTCTATTAAAATTTTTTAAATCAATCCCCTCTGTCATTATTATCTCTCCCCACCAAAATAACCGATTCACTAAGTAAATCTTATATTAGTTTCTTCCCGTTCCACAGCAGAGACTTTGCTTCAAACTATTTATCCTGCAGATCAACATCATGTATATTGACCATGAAACTTGGCCTGGATTTCCTACCTGGAAGTCATATACATCATGCAAGGGTGGAAGAGCCCCAAGAATTCCTATTCCATGAATCTTCAATGCACATAGGAGGGATGGAGCAGTGGCTCAGTGGTTACATAGGCACTTGCCTGGCACGTGCAAGTACATGAGTTCAAACCCCAGAACCACATACACAATGAAGTCCCGGAGCAACTTAGGCCACATAAAAACCTAATAAAACAATTAATTCTCTCTCTCTCTCACTATCCATCTCTCTTTAAAAAATGCACATAGGAGACATGGTTTAGTTAAAGGTGTAACTTTAATATGTATAGGAATTTGTTCTTCTTTAGTTCCTTTACATGCCGAAAAGTATGCAAGGATTCTCTTGACTCAAACTGTAGGATTTGGATTGTGCCTCTCCTCCTCTTGACCACCCTGAAGTACAGTATCTCTATTTCGCAGAATTGCAACTGAATTTTATCAGTGTTCTTTGTAGTTTATAATTTCTAAAATTAAAGATAAAAACTTTAAGCTACACATGGAGCTGTTCTAAACACTACAATGTCCAAAATGATAGCCAGATATAGTTAATAAATCTAAAGTTAAAATAATTAAAATTAAAAATTCACTTCCTTAGAGATGCAAGTCACTTTTCAAAGCATCAACAGCCATATGTGACTAATGACTACCATACTGCATGGTATAAATATAGACCATTTTTAAAACACAAGAGGTTTCTTTTGGATGGTGCTTGATGGACTGACATACTAAGTTCCGTTTAAACAGTACTTCTTTTTCTGAGTCTTCAGTGATTCTCATGGAGCCTGCACCTCTAAAACAAAGAATAACAAAACCTGAGTTCAGAGACCCATAGACGCCTAAAGTGACCAATGTAAGGAGACCCAGGCTTTTCACTGAAAATCTAAAACTGTTATTCCCTAAACCTTTTTTTCAAATGAACAATAGTCACATGAATGATACAGAGCAAGCAAAACCTGCCACATCCTTTTCTTGTCAAGCAAAGGGTTAGAGACCAGCTTATCTAGTAATAAGTCCCTGATGTAGTAGGTCCAATTTCAGGTTAATCTGGGTCATCTGGAGCCTGCTATGAGAGTCACTTGAAGGTATCTACATATGACATAAATCTGAATCCTAAAATATGTAAGGAAGAAAGCAACTTTAGCCACCCCAATTAACCCCATCGATGGAGATCTGTGATTCCTACCAAATGTCAATCGCTATAACAGCATCTAATTAAGAGGCATAATACACTCCGATCCCTCAGTGCCCGTTGTCTCTAAGGAGCCATAAGGTATTTCCCTTGTCATCACTCTTCCCACTTATTTCCACAGACTCTATCCTTAAGATGGATTCAGCCAGGACACTTGATTTCCCTTTTTATTTCAGACACCTTGCTTTAATTTCTACTGCATTCCCCTTAAATTTAAGGATATATTTTAGAGAAAATTTAGATTAACAGTGAAACTAAAAGGAAGGTAGTTCCCATATATCCTCTCTCCTTACACAAGCATGGTCTCCCTCGTTTTCAACATTTCTGAGTGGAACATTCGGTACAACTGATGGATACACATTGGCATACCATGATCACCCAAAGCCCATAGCTTACCTTAGGTTTCACTCTTGGTATTTTACATGCTGTGGGCTGGGAAAAATGTGTGACCTATTCACCATTATAGTTTCATAAAGAGGAGCTTCATTGCTCTAAACTCTCCCAAGCTCTGCCTTTTATGTTTAGAAATCAACCCTATTATGCTTTTGCTCTTTTATGGCAGTGGATTCTTCTATGTTTATAAATCCACCCACAACCCACACTCGAACACTAAGGCTTTAGTCACTGAAAACAATCCTGTTCCATAGAGAATGCATAGCAAAAGACAATTGGTAGCATTTAAACTGGTCCCTAGATTCTTTCCTTTCTCTCTTGAATGTTTGGATTTCTCAGGATGTGCTGCCTCTGGAATAATGATGGGACAGTCTCTCTGACCCTTGTTTTGGGCTGAACTAGAATAGCTGTACTTCAAGTCCATTTAACATTTATTGACCCAATTGGTCCTGGGTTATTCTAGGATCTCGAAAACCACTCAATACCCCAATGCTGACTCAACATGATGAAATAGCCTATAATGCTTCATGCCCAGCTTAGTCAAAATTATATTTCCTCCTACTTACATGAGTTCTATAGGTCTCCAAAAGACTCTTTAAAACTAAAATCTCCTTAATTCTATGCAACCCTTGTAGATTTTCTGCTTATTTGATCTATTTAGTTCCATACATTCACTATGTATAATATTTCGCTCCAATTTCTTGAAGCCTCATTCATTCATTCATTTATTGAGTCATCCAATGATTACAAAGATATATAAAAGTCATATTTTAGACGTTAAAGGGAAAAAGGCAAATAAATTTCTGTTCCAAATCTTAAAGAGCCCCCAATTCAAGAGGAGTACAAAGTAAGAACAAAACACAACTGCCGATTGAATGACTGACTGATAACTAGGAAGGGAGGAAACTCTCTAATTGTTGATACTTACAATATGAATAAAAGGCTCTGTATAGGAAAGGGGTGGTGTTTAAAACTGTATTTTTAAAGTACAAATTAAACTTTAGGACTATTTCAGCAATAAGTATCAGCCAAGTTTGGAGAGTAGGATTAGGATCAAAGTGAAGGAAACAATTATTACACAAAGAAGGACAGATTTATTGCATGAAAAAATAATGTGAGCAGTAGAGTCAGACAAAAGCACTTGTAGAAAGAATGATTGTGAAAAGAAGAAATTTTATCGATGCATCGATGTACAATCAGAAAAGCATTCGATTCCATTTGCTTTCTGAGCGGGGAATTAAGTTAAAAAAAAACAGTAGACAAAGAAATCTTTAGGGCTATCTAGAATTTGTGGGGATAATATGGAGAGAGAGAAAACCCCATAGGGAAATTAATGCAACCATAATTGATGAATCAGTAAAACAAACGTATATGCAAAAGACACCTTAAGTACATTTTAATATATTCCACTACTTTCCCAGTTCCCTTACTTTAAAGCAGATAAGAAAGCAGTCTATTTTATGGCATTTGCCTGCAAATGGATGGAACGTGAGGCTATCATGGAATATAAGCAAAGAGGAAGGAAACGGAGGGAGAAGGA
The DNA here is from genome assembly GCA_004027875.1 of Aplodontia rufa. Taxonomy (NCBI): domain Eukaryota; kingdom Metazoa; phylum Chordata; class Mammalia; order Rodentia; family Aplodontiidae; genus Aplodontia; species Aplodontia rufa. The sequence goes on along the minus strand of PVKS010024808.1, from coordinate 3,168 downwards.
ATGAGATAGGAAAAATTAGTGGAGAAACAGACTCAACTTTCCTAAGTTCATAGATGAACATACCATAGTGAATTTCCTCAACATGTGCATCAACAAAACACTAATTTAAAAACAGCTATTAGTAAACAACAGAAAGATCAGTAAAGGGAAGAGAACAGGGGTAGGAGGAAGGGAGAGGAAGGGGAAATACTTGGGACTGAATTCGAACAAGTTATACTTCATGCTTTTATAATTATGTCATTGTATATTCTATCATCACGTATATCTAAAAGGATTTTAAAAAAGAAAGAAGCAATCCACTTCGAAATCAGGAAATCCTTGAATTTTTTACCTTTTTGTAGATCAGTCCAGTTACAGCTGTTTTTATTTTTGCTGAGGTGAGCATGTTAAAACGTTGATATTGCTGAAGGATCAGGTTTTGGGAAACCACTACAGCAAAGAGTGCAACCGCATAGCCATAGCCAGTCCAGCCAGCATCGGAATCTGACCTGTGCTCGCAGAAAATGATCATTTGCCTGAATGTCATAAAAATCGCAAGAGGGAAGAAATGTTAAATACCTGAAGTAGTTAAATGCTTATGAGAGTTGGTATTATTAATCTCTCTCTCTCTCTCTCTCTCTCTCTCACACACACACACACACACATACACACACACACACACACACACTCACACCTGTGTGGTGTTCTCTACTTGCTCAATTTGGCATTCTTCTCTTTGCTTTTCAACTCCAGCATTAGATGACAAAGTAAGTAAAATCAGCAATTATTATCACAAGCTGTGGGCAAGAAGTTATTTTCTGGTTTTCATATGATAAAGTCATGAAATAATTAACTCTTCTGGTCTAATTTCATCAGAAAAGTTGATAGAGACAGAGGCATTAAAAAAACTTCTCCCCTGCTCAATAATGAATTTTGCCAGACATAGGGAAACATGACAACTTAAGAAGAGCTCTTTTAGGATGTAACATACATGCCTTATTTATCTGTCTATTTATTTTATTTATTTTTGTTTTGGTACTGGGGATTGAACCTAGAAGAGCTTTATCATTGAGCATCATCCCCAGTCTCCTTCTTCTTCTTCTTTTTGTGGATGGTATCTACCATTAGTTAAGCACATAGTTATAACAGAATATGAACTAAGAATTTTGTATATTTATCTCGTTTAAATTTCATATAACCTACATGGGTATTTTTAGCAATTTCTTTTTCCAGATGGACATAGGAGATTTTATTTTTTATTTTAATGAACAGAATAGAAAAGCAGGTGCCATGGGACTATTTTTTGGGTGCCTTCCATTTCCATTCTAACATTATTTCTTTTTTTCCTGTTGTTGAATTTTTTTAGTTTATATATGACAGTAGAATCCATTTTGACAAAATTATAAAAGCATAGAATATAACTTGTTCTAATTCCATATGCAGTAACTTCCCTCCTCCCCTCCCTGTCCCTCCTTCTACTCTACTGATCTTTCTGCCATTTACCATTCTGGGTTTTTTTCCTAATTAATTTCTTATGGATGTACATGATGGTGGGCTTCACTCTGGTATGTTCATATACGTGCATAGGAATGTTATGTCATATTCAGTCTACTGTCTTTCCTTACCCCATTTCTCCTCCCCAGTCATTTTTATTCTGAGACAGGGCCTTGCCAAGTGGCTGAGGCTGGCCTTGAATGACTCAGCCTCCTGATTTGCCAGAATTAAGTGCTTTCACGACCATGCACGTCACATGAACTTTTCTAAAAGGCTTGATTTGTCTCGCCTCTTATTGCTGCTTTTATCCATATCCAGTTTTTCTCTTTACATTTTCTCACTTCCTCAAGTTTGGTTGTCACCAAAACTTGGTCATGAAGATTAGGGCCAATGGGGAAGGTGAGATGGTGGGCATGGTGCTAATCATAACTATCTTAGTTGGGTTTTGTCCCTTAAATATAAAAATTGTTAATAGCATTCTATATGTGGTCTTATCCTGTTTTAAATTCCATATATGTGACTGAAGATAATAATTTTAAAAGACTATATTCACTCTACATAATCATGAAAATGATTTGGGCTTATGCTCTGAGATAGTATAAATTAGTACATTATTTATTTGTAGACTCACAGTTCTTGGTTTATTTAAGCAGTAGTCCCTTCTATTTTGTAGGTACAATGCATAAGATTAGATATGTTATAAATGTATCTTTTTCTTTTCTTTTTTTTAAGAGAGAGGAAGAGAATGAGAGAAAGAATCAATTTTTTAATTTTAGTTTTTCATCTGGCCTTTGTTTCTCTAACATTTAGTTGTGTATGTGGAACTGGGGTTTGAACCTGTATCCTCATGCATGTCAGGCAAGCACTCCAACCACCAAGCCACCACTCTAGTCCTAAATGTGTCTTTTTCATTGTGAACTCTGAAGATTAAAAAAATAAAGTTTCTGTCATTGCAAATAGCTATTTTGAGTGAATCTATAGGTTATTATAACCAGAAGGAAACCATATGTAATTAGGTAAGACTACAATTAAATATTTGTCAAAGAATAATAAAGTTAAAAACTTGTTCTCAGGCTGGAGAGGTAGCTGAGTGGTAGAGCACTTTCCTGGCATAAACAAAATCCTGGGTTCGATCCCCAGCACTGCATACATAAATTAAAAAAGGAAAAATGAAAATCAGATTTAAAAAATTTAACTCTCTCTCTTTTTCTCTCCCGCTCTTAAAAAATAAAAATAAAAACTCATTCTTTACATAGCTTAACAATTAACGTAATAAATAAAAATAATTTTGTAAACTTTGATTTCTTTTATCAACAGCTCAAACTGCTAATGGATGTGTTACTCAAATGGCTTTAAGAATCACGTATTGCAAAATATTAATTTTATTAAAATCAGAATTTAGACTAATATCTCTATCAGTGTCTCTAAAACTAGTATTAAAACATTCAACTATCTTTAAAGCTGTGCGGGATTTTTCCCCCCCTGCAGAAGGGACTCTGGCTGTGGAGAGATAGGCACACTAACACACTGTTGGTGGAGCTGCAGACTGGTACAGCCCCTCTGGAAAGCAGTATGGAGAATCCTTAAGAAATTAGGGATGACTCCACCATACGACCCTGCTATTCCACTCCTGGGTATCTTTCCAGGGGACTTAGAATCAGCACATTACAGTGACACAGCAATATCGATGTTCAT
>PVKS010024807.1:0-30620 GCA_004027875.1 Aplodontia rufa | reverse complement strand
AGCCCCTCCAGCATCTATTGTTGTTTATTTTCTTCATCTTTGCCATTCTGACTGGTGTAAGGTGATATCTTAATGTGGTTTTCATTTGCATTTCTCTGATTACTAATGATTTAGAGCACTTTCTCATGTATTCATTGGCTTGATCAATGTCCTCTGGTGAGAAGTCTCTGTTTAGCTCTTTCGCCCATTTATCAATTGAGGAAGCCCTCTCTTATTCCTTCAGTGAGAAATAATATCAAACTTGGTGTGGGCAGGGCAATGGAACCCAATACACTGGCACTGTGCTATGACATGTGTATCCCTGTATTACATGCATTGTACACATGTGTGTCATATGCGTGGACATTACATGCAGGGGACACATTCTCTCATTTCACCCTCCAAACTTTCCTATGAGGCAAGAAACTAAACTCCATGAGAAGCTGTGGTGAGAGGGCTCAGGATTCGGAACACCACTGAAGGGATTGTTTCCCTCATGTGAAGTCAGCTCACTGCATAACACAAGACTCTCGCAGCTGTTTCATTTAAAACACTAACCTTCTAGATGAATAGAATTCTACAGAGAAGGAATCAGAGGCTGGAGTAAATCCGAGCCAAGCCCACACTGTCCTTAGTGGGGCTATGACATTAAGCAAGTTGGGTCCAGAATATGAACCCTTTCTAATACATAATTGATCTATTATGTACAATATCACTTAGAAATATCTACATAGAAGACTCTCTGCTCCTGATGTGGTCCTTTGTTTGTCACATTGCCAGAAGTGCCACCGTGCTGGATGTCAGTTTGCCCTCTCGATGCTCAAACTCCGACATTCCAGGACTCTACTGATTCTATGAAAGCCAGCTTTGAGGATGTTCAAGTCTTTTTGATCTTCGAGAGCTCTATGTGAAAATAAAATGACTTCTATCGCCCTTAAGTGGACTCAGATAGGTGCCAAAGCAAGGCCACCGAGAAATGGGAGTCAGAGTGGGAGACAAGGGCTCAAAAGTGGGAAGAATGGAATGTCCACTAATCCAGTGGCCCTCTCAAGCCAGCAGGGGCAGTGACAACAATCCACCAGCTCCGGAACAAATGTGTCCTCCCTCACAAGTTCAAGTTCACTGATGTCCAACCATACAGGGAATCATAAGAGGACTCCTCCTCTTTGGGTCTTAAAAGTCAAAGGAGTGGGCACATCCCAGCTGTGAGTCACAGCAGCTGCTATGGGCTTTGCAACTCACTACCACTGGAGAGGAGCAAAAGGCACCAAGACACCTGGCATGGGCTCAGCTAAGCCTACCCACTGTCCACCACAAGTCCCACCTGTTACCTCTTGTCACCCTTCTCAGTCCAACTCTGAATGGATCTTCCCTATGAATTCCACCTTCCCCACCACCACCCCACAGTTGGAAGTGAGCTCTACCTTCTCCATAGCTGCAGACTTCTTTGTCCCTTCCCCTCCTGGTGTCTCCATCTGATACACCCAAACGGATTCCAGTCCAGGGCAGGGATCTCTCAAGAGTAGCTAATGCCATGTTCTAAAAGAGTGAGTGAGTAAAATCAAACAAGGACAGGAAGGGCCAGCTGCTCCATGCAGCTGTTTGTTGATAGATCACCCAAGAAGGAGAATACAGGAAGTTTGTGTCAGTCAAACTTGCTTACCCGAGAAACTACTCAGCAGACACCGGCCAATTGCTAAAGGAGGGTAGCCACAGAAAGCCTGGCGAACACTGAGTGATTGTAGGAGGTAGTGACTTGGTTAGCCAATGAGTTCAGGCAGCCAAAGAAAATGACTCTGTGCAAGAAGAACTAATTTTGACAAGTGATCTACAAAAATAGATCCCTGTACTCAAATGTGTTTGGAGAGTACAGCACATTTTTCTCCTTCTCATGTACCCACAGTGTTCCAGCATGTTAAGATTCTGAGAAACCATGATACAAAGACAACAGCTTAACCTAGGGCTTCCCACACTTACTTACAACACTCTGGGAGATTTTTTAGTAAAACACATTTAACACCCCAAAACACTGGTGTTCCTTTGCTCTAACTTACAAAAGAAGGAGCTGCTGGTTATTCAGACATTCTGGCTGTCAAAGAGGTAAATTATGACAGTCTTGGAGGTCTTCCCTTCATTCTTCCTCCTGCCCAAAAAAAAAAAACCTATGGGGCCAGAGCGGTGGCTCAGCGGTTATGGTGCTTGCCCGGCATGTGCAAGTACACAGGTTCAAACCCCAGCACCACATCACAACTAAGTGTCAGAGCAATGAAAGCCATGTGAAAAACTCAATAAAAATTGATTCTCTCTTTCTCTCTCTCTCTCATACTATCCTTCTCGCTTTAAAAAAAAAAAAACCTATATTTTAAGGAATTACAGCCTTAAAATAAAAGGACAAAAATCCAGCAGTGGACTTTTAGGCCCTGACCAGCAACAAATGAAGAGGGGGAAGCATGGCCATCAAATCTTTACCCTCTGTCATTTACTGAAGATGTGACCTTCAGCAAGTTTCTCAACTCTTCTGGACCCCAGTTCCTTTTCTGTAAACAGTGCAAGGACCTGTTGCTAAGTAACAAGTGCCTAGACCAGCACCTGGAAGATGCATAGCTTCCAAATAACCTTCTGTATTATTAACAGTTCTTGTTATCTAAAATAATAGGAATTTAGTTATTTCCTTCCCCACTCACACACTAAGCTTAAGGGACTTACAACCTAATAAGATAGTCCTTTATGTGACATAATTATGGAGCAGTGTGCAACTAAAGGACAAAAGAGAGAAATAGTTTCTAGGAAAGTATAGAAAGGGCTAGACCTGAGTGTCTAGAAAGGCTTTCTAGAGGAAGGTGAAGGTAAGTTGGCTAGGCAGGAGCAGGAGGGCAGCTGGGCTGTACTGGAGGTGGAGGGTGAATCAGCAGCAGTCTGCAGAGGCCTGCAGGTACCGTGGAGGATAGCTGAGCCTTATTAACTCAGCTCCATGTGAATAGGGAGTCTGCGCCAAGGAAGACAGGAGACCAAACCAACCACTGAGAGTTGGCAGCTTTGCTAATATTTTGTGGAAGAATAGAGTCATCTCCTAGTCCTAGAGGTAATCAGAGCGACAGATGGTCTGTTGAGCAGAATGGAGTATGTGCTTCTCCATCTTGCAACATTTGTTTCCTCTGCAGAACTCTGGGGGCTCCCTCCGCAAAGTCCTCTCCAGAGCCCAGTGTGTTAGGAACCATGTCTTCAAAAGAAACAGAAACCCACTGAAGCTTGTCTCAAATCAACATGGTTATTGGAAAAATTTAGGTGATCTCAGAGAAAATGAGGGCATGAAGGTCAGCTGGACCTTGAGAAATACTGGAAAAATATTGTCTGCCAGGGCAGGGGCTCTGCCTCTGTCTCTTTTACTCTTTCATTATCTATGTCTCTCTCTCTCTCTCTCTCTCTCTCTGAATCAATAATCTGCCCTCCTTCTATCTCTATGAATGAGGACTGCATTAGGAACTTAAGAACCAAGCAAGGAGAGGTTTCAGTCTCTACCTCTTTCTCGGGGTCTCACTCTTCAAACTAGAGGCCATAGATCTGATCTCCAGACAAGGAAGAGGCTACTAGGGTGAACTGATCCTCCTCTGCTTCTTCCAATACAACTCTTGGGTTTTCAAAGGCTGTATTCTGGAACAGTGGAAGTGCCTCCAAGAAACTTTCTGGACTGGAAGATAAAATCCCACCTCCTCACTGAAGCCTTTCAAAAATTACTCCAGTCTTACATGTATCTCCCACCTCTGAGGGTCATAGCACCTGGGCTGATTGGGTGTCAGTTAGCACCAGGGATTCTAGGAGGCTTTGGAAGAACCCACACGTCTAGAAATTTAATACTTTATTGTAGGCTACTAAATTCACAAAACACCTTATACCACACATCCATTTAACCTTTTCAGTAATCCGATTGAGGTGATTCGTTGTTTATCACATAGGAAAACTGAGATTCAGCAAGACTGAACTGAAAGAGACCAAGCTGGAGGAATATGCAGGCCTCCACCTCCCTCTTTCTTCCACATCCTCATCCCTCTAGGAAAGTTCCAGCTTCTAAAGACAGAAGGACCACTCCACCAAGCAACAGCTGGAGCTAATACGGGAGGCGGTGGGCTATCATGATAGTAAATGGACGGAGAAGTCTGCGTACTAATAACCCTGTCTCAGGAAGAACGGAACAAGTGATCAAAAGGAACAGAATTTTGAGAGAAGATTTAGGCAGTAAAGAGGGCGTTACAAGGAGAAATACAGATTTAGTTGTCAGGAAACCTGGAACGTGTGAGCTGCAGCAAGTCCCTGCTTCTCCACAGGTCTTAGTTTCCCTGTGTGGAAGTTAGCTCCCATGGTTTCCAACATCCCTTCCTGTTCTGGCATTTGGGGCTTCTCCATCACAAGCTGCTTCCCCAAGTCTGCACCCAGTCACTAGTAGCAGAGGGGCAAATAATAGGCATCAATGTGACTGAGAGACCACAGCAATTCTATGGACTTCCAGGACTGTCCTGGTGCTGTCCCGCCACATGTCCAGCCCCCCACAACAGACAGAAGCTTCCTAGACACCTTGAACTTCCCTAAAGGTCACAGAAAATGAATGACAATACTACAAAAGCTGTAGTGATCAAAACTGACCAGAAGATGGAGCCAAATGCCCTAAAATCCGAAGAAGTTTTATTTCTAGAGTTTTTATTTTCAGGACTACAGGTGCAGACACTAAGCCACAAAAGAAGTAAGAAATGTGCTCGATGTCTCTCATACGCTCATTAGTAGGGCTGGAAACAAACCCCATCACCTTCCCCATGACCAATCAGGATCATTATACCCCACTCTGTTTCCGCTGCAGGACTTGGGTCAAGCTGAGTTTGTTTCAAGATGATCTAATCTGATCACAGCTCACTTATAATAGACTGATGCAGACCAGGGATGGGAGTCACTGGTCAGAGGATCTAGGTTAACCAATCAAAACACCTGGGTTCCCATAACCAGCTTCACACATCCCAAGTCCTTTCCTCACTCTTCATCTGCATCTCTGAGATGACAGCTCAAAGTCACCTGCTTGTAGTAAAGGGCCCTGCACCAGAGACATCAAACCTTTAGGTGAATGGGATTGGAGCTTTAATGAGTTTGTCGTGGGAGTGTGGATAGGCAATATGGTCAAAGGCCCATGTTTGAAGCTCTCCTCTTCCTCTTAGCAACCCCCACAGCTGTGCTGACTTTGGGTAAGTCTACCTTACACTCTAGGCCAGCTGATTTACTGTGATTGATAATGATGATAGTGGGTCATTTTGAGGATTGTTTTAATAAATGAGAGTGAAGTATCATGATCATCATATATTAGGTACTCAAATATTATTGTGGTTACACATGTCAAAAAATGACCCAATGAAATGGTAAAACAAAGATTACACTTACTAGTGTAAGTGGACAGTTTTACTGGGTGCAGGTATAGATGCTTCTCCAGAGAGACTCAAACCTCTATTTCAGAGACAGAAGTTACTGTCTCAAGGTCTAAACTCATGCTGCTTGGAACAATGGAAGGAGGACTGGGCTGGGAGTCCAGGGACCCTAGTTTATGGTCTGGTCCGGCTCTGATACCCCATATGACACTGAGCCTCCTTCCTGTCGGCCTTTGGGCCACAGTTCATCCTGTGCTTTAGTATTCAGTCCACTTTTACCCTGGGATTTGGCAGCTTTGGGTCCCAACCCAATTCTACTGACTCCTGGTATGATCTCTGGCAAGTTCTCCCACAGTCCTAAACACAGAGAAAGAAATTCCATGCAATCAGGAACCCAAGCACTGACACTTCAGGAAAGAATCCCTCTCGACCAATTTCTTGCTTAGTGCTCACCAACCTGAGAATAAACAGAAGAATAACAGTGGCTGGCATCTTCCTGGTGCCTTGCAGAGCACCAACTGTGTTTATGGACATTATTTTACATGATGAGCACGTCAGCAGTAGAAGCTAAATGTTGTTAGCACATCTGACAAAGAAATGGAGGCTCAGGGAGGTCAGAGGAGTTTCTCAGGAATCTACAGAGTCAGGGCTCACATAGAGTTCTCCTTGTTTAAGCCCCAGATATCACCTCATAAAAGATGAGTCAGGCAGAGACCCATGACAGGTACAGAATAAGGACCCTGTGACAGTGCATAAAACCTCCTTGTTTGCCTATTCTGCACTGTGCTCATCAAGCCTTGGCCACAGGAGCCCACAGGCCTGAAGGGCTCCTCTCAACAAGAAGGACTTCCCCAGGGTTTGGACTCAGACAGAGTCCTTCATAGGGAGGTTCCTCCAGCCTGAGGAGCACGGTCTCCAGAGACCCACTGTCCTAATCATCTTGTTTCACAGCAGAGATGCCAGCCCCCTCCATTCCTCCTAAATCCATCCCTGCCCTGACCTCCAGAAAGGGCAGCTCCGCTGGATGGGCAAATATCTCCTTCTCAGCCTGGGTGTCATGATTCTTTCCTGAGAACATGACATCTATCTCTGTCAACCCCCAACAGAAATTTGCCAGGGTATCAAAGAAGGTAACTTCAAAACCCAAAACACCTAAGGTTTTAAAAATTGGATTTTCAACTGTGAGGACTGAAAGGGATGTTATACACAAGAAAACTGGAGCCCAGGGGGACAGCAACTTGCTCAAAATCTGCTGGGCAGTTAAAGGTAGAATTGGACAAGAACCCAGGTTCTAAACTCCCCATCTCATCCTGCCCCCTGCCATCTATTGGATCACAGGTATCCATTTTCACAAGCCCCTAGACTTTACTCCTTTTGTCCTCTCCTTTGAGTCTTCCCTTTGATTTGAGGGCACTCAGCCCTCAAATTTGATTTGAGGGCACTCAAGAGGGGAGATGAGTTTCTCAAAGCACTTCCAAATCAGCTACAGGTTCTGAGTGCACAATTATCAAGCTTCACTTCCCCACCCAAGGGAGGACTTACTCTATACGACTTAAGTAGGTAGAATTAGAATCAGAATTAGGATCAATGGGTAAAATTTAGAGAGAGGCAGATTCCAGCTCCAAGTAACGCACAACTTGATTATAAGTCAGGCCTCTTCTAAAATGGCACAGGCTTCCTCCTGAAGTGAAGCTGAAGTGAGCCCTCAACACTAGAGGCAACCGGCTGACCGGAGATGTAATGGAACAGAGCTCTTCAATGTGTAACCCACTTGCTTCAGCCTTTTCTGGGGAGGAGTCTTAAAAAGGCAGTATTCTGGAATCCACCCAAGACCCACTGGATCAGACTCTGAGTGTGGGTCCAGAAATCTACCTCTTTATACCCCCAGGAGCAGGTAGATCACAAAAGTAGGTGTCAATCCTCCCAGCAAAGATCCCTGGCTAAAGACTCAGTGGTCCCAATTTCATCTCAACTCCCTTGTATCCACAGGTCAAATTCCTTAGTCATGGCAGGAACCAAGAACAAAAAGACAGAAAGACTCACTTAGCATTCTGGAGCTGGGGAAGAATTTCTCTCTCTGCGGAGTCCTCCTGAAGCTTGTTATGCTCTCTACTCTTCCTGTTTTCAGCCCTGAAATGGACAAAGTTGCTGGCCAAATGTTTTCAAGTACCAGTCACTTCATGAAATATGTTTCCTGCCAAATCCTGGGGCAAGAACTCAACAAACTCACCCATGCATCCAGTCACCTTTGATCTCCCTCTCTATGCCAACCTTAAGAATGTTCACTGCTCAGATCCAGCACTGCAACTTCTAGGAAATAATCACTTATACATTCAGAGATGTCTGTAAAATGATTTCAACTAGCGCATTATCAAAGTAATAGTTAATAATTAACTAACTCATATACAGCCCATACTTGTTTTGTTTCATTTTCTAAATGTTTTTCATGTTTATTTAAACCTCAAAAAACCCATGAACTATACACTAAGATTATTCTGAGTCCACAGGCAAAGACCCTGAGGCTCCAAGAGGCAAACTAACTTGCTAAAAGTCACACAACTCTCATAGATTTACAAGCAAGCAGTTTGCCTATAGAGCACATGCACTTAAAAACTTGGTACATTGCCTTTTAGTAACTGAAAAATAATTGGAAACAACCTAAATGTCCAAAAACAAGAGATTGGTAGAATAAGTTATGTAGCTCTCCTAAAATAGAATATTATAAAGCTATGAAAAAGAATGTTCATAATGTTTAGTAATGTAAAAAGCACACAGAATAAAATTATATTCCACAGGCATTGTGGTGTATATCTGTAATCCCAGCTACTTAGAGGCTGAGGCAGGAGAATGGCAAGTTTAAGCCCAGCCTGGGCAATTTAGCTAGATCCGGTTTCAGTTGTAGAGCACTTGCCTAGAGTGTGCAAGGCCCTAGGGTCAACCCCCAATACCACAAAACAAAATTTTTAAAAAGGCTCTATTCCAGGGGTGGAGCAGTGGCTCAGTGGTTGGAGCGCTTGCCTGGTATGCACAAGGATCCGAGTTCAAACTGCAGCACCACATACAACTAAGTGTCAGAGAAACAAAGATCAGATGATAAAATAAATAAAGTTGATTTTCTCTCTCAAAAAAAAAAAAAAAGACTGGGGGGGCGGATTGGGGATTTAGCTCAGTGGCAGAGGGCTTGTCTAGCATGCGAAAGGCCCTGAGTTTGGTTCTCAGCCCTAAAAAAAAAAAAAAACAAGCTCTAAGCTCTATTCTAGTCCATACCAAAAAAATAAAATAAAACAAAAACAAAGAGCTATACTCCACTCCCAGCAGCTCAGGAAGCAGGAGGAGAGGCAGTTGCCAGGCACTGTGGCCCGCGTGCACCTACACATGTCCTCTAAGCTACCTAGCTGCCCAAGAGAAAGATCAGCCAAGGCCAAGGGGTGGTAAAGGAAGAGCCTGAGAGGAGAACATCGAGGTTACCAGCTAAACCTGCTCTTGCAAAGGTGGAAATGAAAGCACAAAAAGTAGCAGGAAAAGGATAAATCTTCACACAAAACAGCGCAAACAACAGGAAAAGCGGAGCAAAGGGAGAACAGGCCTAAGTGGTAACCAGAAACTAAAGATTTACTTACAGAAAAAAGAGAAACTAAAGTCTAGGAGAGCCCAGTCTCTGACAGAGCAGAGAAATAAGTCAAAGCTGATTAATCATATACTATGTCTTATCAGCGGTCCTGTCTTCCTTCTTGTATAATCCAGAGGAATATTTTTACCAACTATTTTGCAAATCCAAGACTTTTAGTAGCTATAGAAATTTTATCCTTTTTTGGTTCCAGGAATCAAACTCAGAGGTGCTTAACCACTGAGCCCCATCTCCAGCCCTTTTTGTTTTGAGACAGGGTCTTACTAAGTTGCTTAGGGCCTTGCTAAATTGCTGAAGCTAGCTTTCAACTTGTTGCAATCCTCCTGCCTCAACCTCCAGAGCCACTAGGATTACAGGCATGTGCGACCACACCCAACAAAAACATTTTTCAAAAGGTGGGGATCCAACCTTATCTCATCTTTTAAGTGTAAATGTTTTTTTTTCCAGAAGTGAGATCATTCACTGGTGGCTTATTTTTTTTTTGGCACAATCACAAAAGCATGGGATATTGAATTAGAGGAGGCTTCAACTGTCTTAGGTGTTGGCTTAACATTGCATAAGTAGGTTAATTTTATATTCTACAATACAGAGCATACTAAATGACTAATTGGAGTCACAGTCCTGCATTTAATGTCTCAAATATTTTAAATTACCTTTTAAATTACCTCTATTCCATGTTGTTTTTAGTAGAATTATTTCCTAAAGAAAACCACTCCTTGATCATTGCCATGTCACAAACTATGTGCACTCCGTGACATCTTTGGTCACGATAGTCCACTTTCCCAATAATTTTGCTAATGTACTATGAGATTTAAAAAAAATTCAGTATTAAGTGTATATGATATAAAATTGTGAATTGATGGGTCTTACATAACAGCTTAGCCGCATTTGAGGCTATTGGTACTTGATATCCCCTTAAGGAAAATTTGTCTCCAAATGTGAAACTAGAAAGTCACTGAAATAACTGAAAAAGAATTATAAGATTTTTAGATTTTTGGTACATGTGTTAAGAATTGTATACAAACTGAAATGTCTGCATACTGATTCTCAACACAATGAAAAAAAACAATCTATATTCCATATGAGTGAAGGATGAATGTGCATACGAAAGAAAAAATATTACAGGGAGGTCCTTGGTTTGAAAGGATTTCTGGAGGAGGTTAATATTGAACCAGCATCTGAACAAGCTATGTAAGGGACTAGGGCTAGAGCTGCAATTCCTGATGAAGTTGTTGCCACTCACAATCCCCAGGTAATGAAAATTTCCAGAGTTGGCCATGAAGTCCAGATGCTCAGCACTAATGGAGGAGAGGGGAGTCTAGAGATTACTATTCAATTCTAGGTGTTACTAACTACAAAGCTAATAGCCAAACTCCACTCCTTCTCTGGGCCTCAGTTTCCCCATTTGAACAAAGTTGATAATAAAACCTTCCCAGGGCTCTCCCAGGGAAGAGCCACGCTAGAAATGCAAAGCTCACATTAAAGTTTGATATGCAGGATTCTTAAGTGAATGAGCAAAACTGGCTCTCTCTACTGACCACATACTGAATCCTTAGAAAAGGCTAATAATAGGGTAGGGTTCCAGGCACCCATAGTGGTCTACATTTAATAGGCAAGTATCCTTGTACCTGATGGAGGACATTAAATAGCAAATTAAAAATAGAATGCCGGGGGGGGGGGGAACGCATGATGGGCAAAAAAAAGAGACCATGGAAAAAAGGGAAAGGTGTCTTTTCCTGCTTTTGAACAGAAGCCCCACATTTTCATTTTGCACTGGAGCCTCCAAATTGAGTAGGAGGAAGCTATATGGATGTACAAATGGTAAATTAATAACATCCCTGTAAGGTATTTGCTCCCTGTATTCCATTTTTCAAGTAAGGAAGTAGAACTCAGAAAGCCTGCTGCCCAAGGAAACACAGCTGGAAGTAACTTGGTCAGAATTTGAATCCTTATCAATTTGACTTCAGAACTGGTGGTCTTAGCACTGAAATATAGGAAATCAGTCAATGACATAAGAAGCCCCTTCAGAGCAGTATCCTCATGCCCTCTAAGCCAAATCAAAGCTGTCACTATTTGCACCATATTTGGCTTCTCACCTAAACAGAGAAGGGACAGCCCACTTGGGGGTTGCAAAGAAGTTAGGGAAGCCCTCAGATCTAAAAATAGCTCCTGTAAACTGGGAGATGCTTGCCTAGTCCAAAGAGAAAGGTTTCATCTGCTGTGTGAGATGAAGATGAGTGCCCCTCCATCTCCCACCTTTCACAGGGTTGGGCAGGATGATACACACACAAAAAACAATCACAGGGTGCATATTTCAGCATAGCCACCTAAGGGCCAAGCAACTTTGGGCACTGCTCCTGACTCCACAGTCCTCAGTTGCCCCATCTTAAAATGGGAGTGGAAATACTTATGTAAAAGTTCCTCACAAACCTGATAAAAATGGAAGGTGGCATCATTGTTAGTAGACACTGTCTAACCTTGCCTACATCGGCAAGAACCAGCTGATGAGAGAGCTCTATTCATGATTTGTTTAAGGAAACTGAGGATCAGAAAGAAAAGCTAAAAGACTAAGGCAAGAACCCCAGTTTCTTCACCCAGAGCCACACAATTAACACAGCAGCATGTCTGGCTGGTAGAATAGCAGAACGCTTTTTAAGCCTCGAGATTTCCTCTGCCATCTTGTAGTCATAATCATGACTAAAATGAACAGTGAGCACTAGGGCCAGGCACTGTGTGCAGCATATGCATGTATCACCCTGCCCAACCCTGTGAAACAGGTGCTACCGCATTTGACAGATTACAAAGGTGCACAGAAAGTGGACATGCAGTACACACAGCCAGTAAGAGGTGGAACTAGGACTTCAACGAAGTCTCTCTGGCTGCGGAGTTCACCCTCGCTTAGGAGAAATGAGCAGGGAAAGGCCTGCAAGTCATAGTAGATTTTCAATGACCACTGACAGCTGATGGGTCTACCCGCACTAGATGGCAATAGGTCCTCGTCCTGATCTCATTTGAGTGCCCATGCAAACCCTGGAGGTACAGAAGAACCAAGAACCTCCCTCCCAAAGTTTCATTGAATTAAGAGATAAAGATTTAAAAAAAAAAAAAAACTTCAGTATTTGTTTTGTTTGTGCTAGTTTGCATTCTCCTCTCTTACTTTGGGTCTTGGCATCTCTCTTCCACCTTGAGCCTTTAGTGAATCCTGTTTGGGTTTCCTTTCTACGGTTTCTGAACAGCACCAGCTTCTTTTTCAGGTGTGCTCTGTGAACGTGAATGAACCAGCACACAGGTGTTTTATCTTACCACTGCCTGTACTTAATCAAAAGAGCCAGGCTATATAATATGCATTCGTCCAACAGGACTCTAGCGAACTTAACCTCTACTGGAGAGAAGGGACTTATTTTTCACAATCAGAATATGCTGGAAGCCTTAAGTAGGTCACATCCCTTCCAAGGGTGACAAATTGTTCTGTTACCCTCTCTAGGCTGGCTGCCTCTATCCCTCAACCTGTATAGTCTTATCCTCTCTCCTGTAGGGCAAGATTGGCGGTTCTTAAATTATTTCTTTACTGTATCTAGTACATCGGGTCAGAATTAGCTAATTGGCTCGGTATCCAGTCAAGCCATGGAGAATCCAAAGCTCCTGATCCAATCTCCTTCTTTCAATGGCTAAGAATTGAGAAGCAGTTAGTGCAATGGTTATGAATACAGGCAGAACTGGGCTTGAACCACTCCACTACATTGTGACCTTAGGCTAATGCCTTAACCTCTGCAGGCCACAAGTGTCCTTATCTATAGATAGAATTGCAGGATTACTGTGAAGATAAATGGGATGATGTGTATAGCACAGTGAACTGGCAGACAGCAACTATCCAGTCAATATTAGCTATTATCATGATTAAGATTAATATACTTAAAGTGCCTCAGTATAAATCCTGTGATACAGAGGCCAAGCCAAGGACCAAGCCAAAATTAGAGCCCAGCTGTCCTAAGTAGCTGTTGTCAATACCTTTGTTTAAATATGGCCCTTATTTAACCTATTTGATATAGGATATCTTTTTTATTACAAAATTTAATTATTTTACTATCAAAAATGCATCCAATGGAACAATATGATATGTATATATTCTTAAAATTAGATTTACCCCCTAGATCCCACCCTATTCTCCCACCCTTACCTCTCCCCCTTCTTTCCTGACACACCTCTATGAATGCCCTAGGTTATGTGTTACTACACCTTTGCTGGGCCTAATACATGAGAGTTGACCACCTTTTATAGAGGCCTGGGTCTAACTCCAGCCTCCACAGATACTAGAAACAGAATTTCTACTGAATCAGTGGATTTTAATGAAAAACGATAGATCAGATCTATTACAAATCCTAAAGCCTCTCCTGCACTACTCTCATCCCATTTACAAACCTGCTACCAAAACACCTGCCTATTGAGAGGCAGAGAGCCCACTTGCCACCATTTCTGGACTGAGTCCCTGTGTTGGGGACATTAACCACTGGGTTTTTGTTAAATCCTCCCAGAAAGTGGGCAACATTTGTTCCAAGGTATACCACAGTTATCAGACTGTGTACTCTTAACCCAATTTCCCCCAAAGGTCACAACTTGCAAAAGGAAAGTACAATTTCACAACCAGGATATTGACGTTGATGATGATCTTATTCAGTTTTCCTTTCTCTCATTTGTGGGATGCTTGTGTGTCTGCATTTAAGTCTCTATACTTTACCATGTGTAGGTTTGTGTCCACCCATCAGTCAAGATACTCCATCACCACAGGGCACACTCCTGTTGCCCTTTGAAAACCACACCTATCTACTTCCTTTCCCACCCCATCCCTAACCCTGGTAAATGTCATTCTGCTCTCCTTTTATATCATTTTGTCATTTTAATGTTATATGAATGGAATTATGTGTAATCTTTTGGGATTAGATTTTCTTTCATGTCACACAACTCCCTTAAAATTCACCCAATTTCTTGTATATATATCACTAGTGTGATCCTTTTAACTGCTGAGTCAAATCCATGGTATGGATGGACCACAAATTGTTTAACCATTTACTGGCTGAAGGACAGCTGCATCATTCCCAGCATGGGGCTATTACAAATGGATTTCCTATGCACATTCATGTTCTCCTCTTTCCTTTCTGATCACTAATTGATACAGATGCTCCGACTTCACTGAGGTCTTGGTTCCTACTGTGGCAAACATGACTTGTCACCACGCCATCTCTTCTATGCCAAGTCCTAGTGCTGTGCATAATACAACCAGATGCTTCCATATGGATACTATCATTTATTAGATAGGCACCTCTGAGCCTTTTCCCTTCAAGAAACAAAACAGAATATGAGTTTGGGAACCACACAACCAAGGCTCACACTGCGGAGGCTCCACCATGCATAGCTGTAAAATTTGAAAGTCACATAACCCTCTGTTTCATAATCGGCACAATAAAGTAGCTAATAGTTACTAAGGTTTCTTTACTGTAAGTTTATGGTCAGTGCAATGTAATGTTTACAAGCGGAAACTCTGGTACCAGGCTATCTGGCTTTGAATCCTAGCCCCATCACTTTTGGCTATGACCTTGGGCAAGTTATTTAACCTCAGTGTGCCTTGGTTTTTCCACTTATAAATAGAATATTAATAATAACTCTTCTGTGGGCTGATTATGAAGTACAGGTAATCAGTATATGTAATACATGTCCAGAACAGTGTCTGGCACACAGTATTCATTAAGCATTAGCTCATATTAATATATGTCCGGCACTAGTCTATGCATTTTATAGATTAAGAATGATTTTATAATGCAAGTGGTCTGGGGTTGGAGTGGTGGCTCAGAGGTTTTGGTGCTTGCCTGGCAAGTACCAGGACCTGGGTTCAAACCCCAGCACCACGTACACAAATAAGTGTTAGAGCAACGAAGTCCGTGTGAAAAACTAAATAAAGTTGTTTCTCTCTTTCTCTCTCACTGTCCCTCTCTCTTTAAACAAAAACAAAAAAAATAATGCAAGTGGTCATGAGATTGACTTTATAGATAATAAACTTAAATTTAAGGAACTAAGTCATTTCCTCATGGTCATGGAGCTTGGAAAACAAGGAGCCAAGATTCGTTTATAAGCCTATCTTTGCACCATCCTGCAGTCCTTAAACTGGGGTTGCCATTGCCCTGCCTCCCACAACAGATATGAGGATTACAGAGAAAAGTGTATTCTGTGATACTTGGTATTCAAGCTGCTCCAAACGTTGTTTCCTCTTTTAGTTATTGGAGGTTGATGAATAGTAGATGGTTCTGTAGTGCTATATACAGCAGAAATTGGCCCCTTATTAGACACAAACCACCAAAACAAAAATAGCAATTTGAGGGTACGGATGGATGCATCTGCAAACATTTGCTGCACTGACCTGACTCAATAATTACAACCAGATTTGAGACTAGCTCATCCAGCAGAGCCACAATTCATTACAATAGCAGCTGCCTCACTTCCTTCCTCAGAGGATACTGCAGCTACAACACAGACACTGCTCAGCCAGTGGCACCACTCCTAAGGACAAGAGCCATACATTGTGCATTTTGCTTCCTCAGCACTGAACCCAGTGTCTGGAAGGCTGTACCCTCTCCCTAAATATGCAGAACACTGGTGTGATTCTGGCATAAGAGAGGTCCAGACTGGGACCATAAGACCCAGGTCCCAGCTGTAAGTTTACGGTCAGTGTAACATAATGGCCAGCTGTGTGGCTTCAGGAAGTCACTTCATCTTATAAAGACCTCAGTGATGCTAGCTGTGAAACCAGGAGTTTCAACCCTATACACTCTAGAGTCCCTTCCAGCTCTGTATTTCTGCTAGAACAAAAGCACCAAGCTATCCTTTTTCTTTCGCATTTATTCCTTTACTTCCTTTGCCTCCCTCCTTCTTTTTTTTTCCTTTCCTTTTATAAACTTTTTCTTTCAGATAAACAACAAATATTTCCTACCACATGCCAGACTCTAATGCCAGAGGCTAGGAAATCAATTATAAGCAAGTTAAATATAGAAGTCACTTATATGTCCATTAATTTATTGAATGCTACAAAGATTAATATCCAATTCTTTTTTGAAACTTTTGCTTAAACAAAAAATTAAAATATGCAGCTTAAATAACTCACAATAACATGTGGGTGAGGTAAAGGAAGATCCAATTGTAAAAAACACTTAAAAGAAGTCCAATTCTGACAAAAACAACTATCATTATCAAGTAGACTATTTGGGCTTAATGAGCCTGAAAATGCCAGGCTCACTAAAACAGTTACCCAGATGAGACTGGCCAAAACTTTGTGACAAACTTCCTCCAATCCAATTTATAAATGTGGTAAAACTTTTTAGTATATCACTGCATTCTCAGTCAACTTAGGAAAATGACTTCCTCTTTGGAACTAGATTAAGAGCACAGCAATGCTCAATGTGTACAGAAAAAAAACAAATGTGGGGCCGACAAATAGAAATAGATGGATTTTCTTTTCAATTTGCAGTCTCTATACAAGGATAAGCCAGTCAGAAACTTTAATATCTACAGTTCAACACTGAGCTGTGAGGGTAAACATGGTAGCCTTCCTTTGCCTCTAACTCAAAGCACAAGAAATATGAGAGATTATTTGGATTTTTTCCCCATAATTTTCCCGATCGAGTTGAGAGGAAAAGTGATAGTGAGACATGAAAAGAATTTGGCTAGATGATATAATAACAAGCACGGATAGACAGATGGGTTCTCAAGTAAACGGAGAAATGAGCAGACTGGTGCTTAAGGAGGCATTAGGATGCGGATGGAAAGTCAGTGGGCAACTTTTCAGAATTCCTCTTATGTATTCACCAGAGGTTTTGATAACATGTTAACTCAGAGGCCTGTTATTTTTGGAACTTCCTCATTTCTCAAATGCTTCATTTTTAAGCCTTTTACAAAAATATACATCATATTAGATACAATAAATGATTTTAATCCTTGGTGTTTGTGAAATATCACACGAAAGGGAACTATTATACTGTATTTTAAACCTTTTTTAAGATGAAGGCAGAGTTCACAAAAAAGTTACCCGAATCATTTAAAAAAAAACAAAAAAACCAGCAAAGTTGGGCAACTTTTTAAAAATAGAACAGATACCAGAATATCTTTTCGTTACTGAAGAAAACAAAGGGGACAAGATCTAGAGGATAAAAGTTGTATTTAAAAGCATGCTAAAGAACAAACTAAAACAAAAAAAAAAAAGAGTAAGAAAAATGTGTTAGAGGTTAAATCCTATTTAAATGAACATCATCTCTATGGGACTCTGACTTTAACAATATTCAAACAAAAACCCCACTAACAAAAGAGTCCCAACACTCCTTTAGGGTTGGTCATGACAGAATTTATCCCATTTATGGGGTAGTCATGAAAAGCCTGAAGACATTCTGAATATCTAAAATACGAAACTATTTCTCTGAATTGCACTTTTTGGTCTTAAATCCAGTTGAGTAGAGAGCAGCTACAACTTGATGCTTGTCATCACTGGGTGGGAGAGTCATCTGAAGCCAAAGGGCACTCTGCATTCGTATGTCTACAAAAGTATAACAGACTGAGCTGGTGTAGTACTGAGTTGGTTATCAAAAATATTCACATAGCTTTGGGATTTTGAATTGGTGAATATTCATGATATGTAGGAAAAGCACGATACACACTGATCTCAAGCACACAAAATGGGATGTTGTGTATGTGTACGCACGACCTGGAGGGACACATCCAGCTAAATTGCTTGTGACTGGATGACTTCGTTCTTTGCTTGTACTTTTCTGTTTCCTGTAATGCACATGTTAACTTTTGAAAAATAAAAGCTATTTGAAAAATCTGAAAAAAAAAAGTATAATATTCTGCAAGTTTCTCCTCAATGTTAAAAATCTACCGAGAAATAAAGAGCAGATGAAACTTCCTAACCATTTCCAAAAATTCACATGGTAAAGGGTAATCATTTCAGAGTTTATACATGCTCAGTTTGCTTAAAGTCATGTATTTTATTCTAAAAAGGAGAATGTACATGGCATGAGTAAACCAAACATGCAGTCTAGAACGCCAAATTAAGTCCTTTTTTTCCTGCTTAACCACCAATTTTATTCATGTGCTACAAATTATGACAAAATTGTTAGTGTTTTGCAACATGTCAAAAATACATCAATATTTTTGCCTGAGTGTCCCACTAAACTTGATCTAGAGCTGTTATTTGGGGGATTTCTACAAACATTTCTTTCCGAAAATTTATTAATTATAACAACTGGGAATAGTGTGAGGACTTGAATACTTCAACCAAGAGAAGAAACAAACTTTCTCTTTAAATCTGTTCTTCTGCCTGAATTTTTACATATTAAAATAGCTTTTCTCATTCATTTCTCCAGGGGTACCCTGAAGAAACAAGACAAATCCTGTGTCAAATCTTCTCTATTCTTCAATGTTCTGGCAAAGGTCTTTGGACTTGTAGCTCCTGCCTGGTTAATTCAATCTTGTTCTCAATGAGAGAGATCTCCAGCACAGGTAAGAGTAGCTGAAAGGCATCCTGGATGTAGGAGGCACTATTTGATGCCTGGCAGGATTGAAAAAAACAAGAAAAAGAAAATAATCACAGTCACATAAAACAGAAAATAAACTATAAAACGACAAATGAACAGATTAATATTTGTAATCTAAATGACTTTGCAGATTGCCTAGTAAGATCACAGACCTGACTACTGAAGTAAACTATTTTAGAGGACAGAAAAACCTAGCTCTTGAGATAATACAACAGTGCCAAAAAATCAATGTTAGCATGTTTTTTACAACTTGCCCATCAGAAACGGTAGCTGTTCTTTGACATCATGCTCAAACCTGGCATTCGAGGTTTATTTATTCCTTGAGTGGGTAGATTCTTGTCACAGCATTATAGTAAATTACTGAAAGAGGATTTCAGAATACTATGTATGAATCCTGTACCTATAGAATTTTCAGTCCATTATGACAGTTCTTCTTCCATGGCCTCAATACAATCAGAGAACACAAGATAGCTGCTCACAAACATAAACAAGGAACACTGCTTTCAAAGATGAAACAGGATAGATATATTTCTATCTGGCATGACAGACATATTTGCGAGCACCATTATGAAATCATTATGCTCAGATTTTGCCATTACTTCATTTATATCTAACAAGCTCTCACCTCCCAGAATAGCAACAGATACTTCAAAATACTAAGATAAAATGGTATTATTTCAACAACAGAAGTGTTTCAAATCTGTAAGGAAGAACAGATTTGAAAACAACAATAAGGAGCCCTACCAAAAGTGAGATTACTTTTTCTGGATTATATCAATGGCTAATACTGTGTATAAACTTCACTATGACATTTGATAATACATTTTACAGCCAAAAGAGACCTCAAAGATCATCCAGTTAAATCTCTTAAAAAATTTGCACTTGAAAATAATAATGTTGCCAAGAAGGACAAATTCCTGCTCCAGTGTTCCACAGTAAGTCAAAGATGAACAAGGACAGGCCTATGATGTTGGTTTGTGAAGTTCTTTCAACTCTGCCACTGTGCCATCTACTAAATCACAAACTTATACTTTAAAAATTTGTTTAAATGATCAAAAGAGTTCCTCGGACTACTGGAAGAAAACTGTGTAGAGAAGGAATTAAAAGCATTTCTCTGATGGTAATTTTTAAATAAATTACAGAATAGTACAGTAGTTTTAAAATGTACTTAAAACTTAAACAATAATCAATATTTCTGTTCCTCCAGACTAATATAAATATGTTTTAAACAGTTCATCAAATTTCTAAAGCTATCTACACAGCTTAGTTATAAGACAAGAGTTCTTCAAAGATGGTATCTAGAAACCATCAAATAGGGAGGCAATATAATCAAACATGGGATCTTCTCATACCATCCATTTCCAGGGACTTAAACCTAACAGATGGAAGAGGATTATGTAAATGTAGGTACCTATTTGACCAAAAAAAAAAAAAAGGTAAGATTTTTTTTTTAAGAAAGAAAATGACATTATGTTTTGTCTTATAGCACCTCTTCTGTATAAGCTTTAGCCCTTTACAAAGTAGTGTTTGCATATTTGTAAGTTTCAGCCCTTCGTGTTTGCTGGCAGTCTCCAGAAGGTGTTTCAATATTGAGAACTGTCCATTAAGCTGTAAAGGGGAAGAGACATAGTGACAGCCAATTGCTCCTTCCAATTCGTGTTACCCTGCTGCTTCAACTTTATACCTCCCAATCAACAGGCAGGAAATACACATCAAACATACATCACTTTGGTTTGGTCATGTTTGCACCAGCATGGCTAAACTACCAATCTGGCGAAAAAGACAAAAAAGACAAAAACTAAAGACTTAATAAGAGTTAACTGACATACAATGCCTTTAGAATCAAAGACTTAAAAACAATTACTACCAACCTCTAGAAATACTGCAGTGATTAATGGGTTCAGGACATCTGCCTTTTCTTTGACCTAGAATAAAGGATACGATGTTATCAGAAGAGAACCTTAAAAAACAACACAATATAATCCCACTTTGAAACACACACACACAGACATACAAACACAGGATATCAGGGTTGAGGGAGAGCAAAACCTCTGGAAAGTGCAATTTTAAGTGTTTTAAACTTTTTGTATACTATTCTAAGCTACCCAAGTTGGGATTACCCTTCTTTGTAGTTTTTTATAGACATTGGTGGGAAAGGTACATCTGGCCACAAACTTTAGAACAATTCTAAAACAAAGCATTAGATACAGAACATGTGCTCAAAAATCTCAATGTGTGTTTAAGACAGGCTGTTTGGAAAATCTCATTTCATGCACACAGTGCAAATCTAATACATGTGTTAGCACTTTACAGCTGTTTCATCTTGTTAAAGTATAACATGAAAAGATGGTGCCTCATAAGATTAATTTCAGGAAATCAGAATTTTTAAAGAAAATACTAACTCTAATTTGCCTACACACTCTTTCAAGAAATGTCCCTACATGTGAGAGAACTACTGGAGTTGGGAGGAGAGGGAGACAATGTTTAGATGGAGGTCCTCTGAGGACAAGAATAATGCGAGATGAGGAAATTCATATGGAAATGCCTGGGGCCCAAACTGATCAAAATGTCTTGCAAAAGAACAACTCGCACTTTTGTGGGCAAGGGGTGGGGCAGGGAGAAGTACTGGAGATTGAACCCAGGACCTAGCTAGTACATGCTAGACCAAGTACTCTACCACTGAGCTACAACCCCACCCCACCCCTTTTATTTTATTTATTTATTTTAAAGATTGAGGGACAGTGAGAGAGAGGCGAGAGACAGAGTGAAACTTTTTTTTTTTAGTTCTTCACGTGGCTTTCATTGCTCCAAGACTTTGTTGTGTATGTGGTGCTGGAGTTCAAACCGGTGTATTCACACATGCCAGGCAAGCGCCATAACTGCTGAGCCACTGCCTCAGTCCCTCTCATTTTATTTTGAGACATGTTCTAAGTGACCCAGGCTGGCCTCAAATGTGTAATCCTCCTGCATCATTCTCCTGAGTACCCAGGATTATGATTGTACACCACCACACCTAGCTAGACTCAATACTTTTTTATTCAAAACTTACTACAAAGCTACAATAATTAAGATAATATGGTAATCATAAGGATAATCACATATAGATCAACATAATATAAATGACAAACCCAAAATAAACCCAAATATACATATAAAGAATTGATTTTCAACAAGGGACCAAGACTATTTATTCAATGGGGAAAATAACAGTCTTCAACAAATAGTGTTGGGACAAATGGATAGCCACATGCAAAAGTATAAAGTGGAGCCCTGTACCTCACACCACACAGACTAATTCACTCAAAATGGATCAGACACCAGAGCTAAAACAAAACTTTTAGAAGAAAGCACAGAAGTCATCATGATTTCTTAGATACTATAACACCAAAAGTACAAGTGATAAAAGAAGATATTGAGAAGCTGAATTTCATCAAGACTTTAAAACTTATGTGCAAAGGACACTTTCAAGAGAGTGAAACCACCACCCATGGCTAAGAGAAAATATGGGCATATCAAATATCTGATAAGAAACTTATGTCCAGAAAAGATAAAGAACTTCTACACATTAATAATAAAAAGAGAAAATAGTCCAATTAAAAAATGGGCCAGGGGGCTGGAGCAGTGGTTCAGTGGTTATGGCACTTGCCTGGCATGCATGAAGATGCGGGTTCGAACCCCAGCACCACGTACATAATGAAGCATCAGAACAATGAAAGCCACATAAAAAACTAAATAAAAATGATTCTTTCTCTCTCACTGTACCTCTCTCTTAAAAAGAAAAGGGGGGGGGATTTCAGGTGAACATAGTGGCACACAGCTATAGTCTCAGCTACTTGGGAGGTTGACGCAGGAGGGTCACCTGAGCCCATAAGTTTAGGGCCCACCTGGACAACACAGTAAGTCCCCATTTATTAAGAGTTCAAAAAAAAAAAAAGGTAGTGGAGGACAACGGACTTGAGCAGACATTTCTCCAAAGCTGCACTGGTGACCAACAACTACATGAAAATATGATCAGTATCACCAGCCATTAGAAATGCAAATCAAAGTTATAATGAGATACCACTTTATACCCACTAAGATGGCCAGAATTAAAAAAAACAATAATAAATGTTGAGGATGTGAAAAAATTGGAACCTTCATTCATCACCGGTGAGGGTGTAAAATTGTGCAGCCATTTTGGAAAGCAACTTGGCAGTTACTCAACAAGCTGTATCAACCATAGGGGACAGCAATTCCACCCCTAATAATCTACCCAAAAAAAATGAAAACTTGTTCACACAAAAGCTCGTATATGCATGTACATAACATTCTTCATTACTGTCAGAAAGTGGAAACACACCAGATGTCTATCTGAAGAACAGATAGAAAATGAGCATTATATGTGTGTATACACATACACACACACACATATTGCCATAAGATGGAATACTACGAAGAAGTAATAAAAAATACTGATATATACTAAAATATGAAAGGACCTCAAAAACATTATGTTAAGTGAATGAAATCAAACATATATTGTATGATTTCATTTACCTAAAATGTCCAAAACAGTTAAATCTAAAAAGAAAAAAATATATTTGCATTGCTGAGGATTGGGGGAGTACAGAATAAGGTAAATGGGGAGTGACTGCTAATATACATGGATTGGCAAGAGGGATGATGAAAATGCTCTAGAATTCTATTATAATAATGACTGCACATCCCTGTAAATATACCAAAAATCATAGAATTGTATACTTGACACATGTGAATTTTAAGGTATATAAACAATATCTCAATTAAGCTGCTTGAAAAACCAAAACAGTTAAAAGACATTAGACCCATAAGAGTCATGAATTCTTACCCCAGCAGTAGTCAGGCAGGTGGTGAACTCTTTTGACAGGGAGGACAACTCTTTACACAACAGAACTGTCATCCTAGAAAATATGGAGAAAATCAAGAGGGTTCTTTCTCTCCTCCTTTATAAGCAATATTTAACAACTGTCATAAGAAAAAAATCACTCCTGGTTTAAAAAATGTGACAGAAGAGGCTTTCAAAGGAATAAATATGCCTAAATCAACTACCTAACATATTTGGGAATCCACCTGAGCAAGCATTCTTGTTACAGGAAGAGAAAGTTCACTCCTTAGAAAAACTTTTTTTCTTTAAAATTTTGTATAAAGTATTAGTTAAAGTCAAAGAAAATACTTAAAATGCATTATAAGGATAAAGTACTTAAAAGACCCAATATTCCATTTAGAAATATAGTTAAAATAGCAAACATTTATGAAAAGTCTTCTATGGTCCAGGCACTACTTTAAGCACTGGGGATCCGTGAAGATCTGTGAAGATCCGTGAAGTACTAGTTTTCATGGACTTGAACTTACTTGCTAATTAGCAAAACTACATACAAACACTATATACACGCATACATATATCTGAATATGTATATATATATACACCTACAAACACATATACATATATACAATACATATATAGGTATTAGGTAGTGATATGAGCTAAGAAAATAATGCAGAATTAAGGACAAGAAAATAATAGGAGATGCTGTTTTAGACTGTAGCGATGAAGGAAGGTGTCCCTGAGAAGGTGGCATCTGAATACAGAGCTGAATTCAGTGAGGGCTATGCCTAGAAAAGCAATTCAAGTAGCAGGAGGTGACGTTTTCCACACAACCAGCAGCTCTGGGGCTGTCCCTCACCCTTAAACGTGTTCAAGACAAAAGGTCCCCCTTATGGGCTCTTGTAGAGGGACAATGACACTGCTGAAGAAGAGGAGGTCTAGACAATGTCAATAGCCACACACAATTCTAACACACTGGATACTCTTTTTCCCAAAAAAAAAAAATTCTCATTTAAATAAGATCTATTGGAGCTGGAGTGGTGGCTCGGCGTTTACAGCACTTGCCTAGCATGCGCAAGTTCAAACCCCAGCACTATGTACACAATGAAGTTTCAGAGCAGCGAAAACCACATGAAAAACTAAATAAAAATTGATTCTTTAAAAAAAAACAAATACGATTATTTAGAAACTACTGGGTCTTTTTTTTTTTCCTTCCTCTCTCCTGTGATTACTTGAATTCTATTTTTTAATATTTCTTTCTCAAAATCAGCAATATAGTCAGAAAAAACAATGGGTGTTTGACACAGTCAGACCTGTATCTAAATCCTGGGCTGCACAACCTGGGCAACTTACATAACTTTTCTGAGTATGCATTTCCTTTTTGTTAAAGTTGGATTAATCACTTAACTATTTGAGCTATTGTAAAAATTAGAAATAATTTGTGTAATCTCTTAGCATGGTGGCTAGCACATAATTAGCACTCAGTAACTAATATTATTAAAAACTGAAGTTCCATGGCTGGAGCACTGGCTCAGCAGCTGTGGTGCTTGTGTGGCATGCGCAGGGACACAGGTTTGAATCCCAGCACCATGTACACAACGAAATGTCAAAGCAGTAAAGGCCACATGAAGAACTAAATAAAATTGATTCTTTCTCTCTCACCATCCCTCCTCTCTCTCTTGTAGGAAAAAAAAAAAAAAAGAACTGAAGTTCTTAGAATTATTTGCTATTTTTACTTATGTCAAATTCCATTCCTATTCAGACTAACAATCTGCAAAATACTGTTTGTTTTCAGAATATGAGGTGGTTAATAAAATCGGAGGTTTATAATATATATTTTTATCATGGCTCCATAAAAAGAAAAAATACCCAAAATGAACAAATCTCTAATATGTGAATGTGTATGATATGAATAATACCTTGTTGAAACAGAAATTTCTAAAAACTTTGGAAATTAATTTTATATAACTATCAGGCACCAATAAAAAAAATCTGGAGGAAAACAACAACTTTGGAAATTAAGACAAGAAAACTCTTTCAGCAATTCGCATCATTTAGAGACACTCATTATACTTACTGGGAAAGAGTTTGGCTCCTTTCTATGGCTGTCACTTCCTGACTCCTGCCATGCAGAACCAATGCTGCTGTTTTGTGAAATAGTTCAATTGAGCAGGCAGTCAATTCTGCTAAGATCCGAATTGCAAAAACATGAATATCCTGGACAGAAAAACAAAACAAAACATTAAGCTTTTTTGTTTTTTGGTCTGAGAGACAATGACAGCACCTTGCTTCTCTCTTGCTGAAGAATTATATATATAATTATATATAATTATATATAATTATATTATATATATAATTTTAATGTGGCCCTTGTTGCTCCAAGACTTCATTGTGTACTTGGTGCTAGGGTTTGAACTCGAGTATTTGCACATGCCAGGCAAGCGCCGTAACTGCTGAGCCACCGCTCCAGCCCGAATTCAATATTTTGAAAGTAGCAGAGTCTAACAGTTGCCCTTCAATAAATTTTATTTTCTTCCATAGTAGTGATGTAGTTTTACAGCAGGGCTTACAACTAAAAACAAAAACAAAAACAAAAACAAAAACCCAGAGGCTCTCCTACAGTTAGATATGACTAAGTTTTGGCCAAAAGATTTTAAAAAGGTTTATATAAAGTGTCTGGTGGCACCTCCTGGGAACCGTCCTTGTGACCAAACACACATGCACCCTTTGAGGTTTTTTTGTTTGCTTTTTCTGTTTCTCTGTTGTTACTGGCTTTTTTTTTTTCTTTTTTCCTTTCTTTCTTCACTCTTTAACTTCCACAGTCTGAACTAAAATACTACAATTTGGCTTCACAAAGTTCAAATAATGAATAGCAGTTCAACAAACAGAAAGACCCTCAATTGTTATACCCAGACCTCAAATCTATTTAAAAAAATTTTTAAAAAAAAACAGCTTAGTTGCTTTGGTTACCTCTAATGAGTTTTTATTGACTTCCTCAGTATTTTCTGCCTCCAATTGTTTTTCTTCTTCCTCTTCTTTCTGTGCTAATGGTGTCGGAAATGCCCTGATCCATTCACAGGCAGTATTTCTTGCCTAAATAAGGAAAGGTTATTGCACACCAACAATTCAGTTCAGTTCACCAAGATTACTGTGCACCAACCAGCAACACACTAGCAACCTGCAAGTCAGTGCTCTTTTTCCAAACATATCATCTAGCATTTCAGCCCTTTTCTTTCTTTTTTTTAAGAGAAAGAATCAATTTTATTTAGTTTTTCATGAACTTTCCATGACTCTGACACTTCATTGTATACATGGTACTGGGGTTCAAACCCACGTCTTCATACACGCCAGGCAAGAGCCATAACAGCTGAGCTGCTGCTCCAGCCCCTTCAGCCCTTATCTTATTATACAAGAACTACTATAACACTAAGTACACTCATTCCTTTTCAAAATTCTGTCAACTCTTTGGCTTTTCTTTTTAAACTGAGGTATAACTTTCAAATAATAAAGTGTACAAATCTTCAGAGTACAGCTCAAGAAATGTTAACATGTGGGCTGGTGATGTAGCTCAGTGGTAGAGCACCTGCCTAGCATGCACAAGGTCCTGGGTTGGCATACAACAAAACACAAACACACCCACACACACACACACATTTACATGTGTGTATCTATGAAACTGAGAATCAGATCAAGATACAGAACATTCCTACCACCCTTAGAAAGTCCACTTACACCCCTTCTTATTTATTCCTGCTCAAACTATGTCTTACTTCTCTTGTCCAAAGACAAGCACCTTCTGATCACTATAATCTTATCTGTCTTTAAAAGGCATAAAAATGAAAAGAGAAGTTCTTTCTAATTTGTGTCTGGGAAGTTAATGTACAATATATGTCAGTAATCTTTATCCATGCTGTTGAATGTACCTGCAGTCCATTCTTATTACTGCTATGTAGTATGGCATTTTTTTTTTCATTTTTATTGATTGTTTTTAGATGTACATGACAATAGAATATACAATGACATAATTATAAAAGCAAGGAATATAACTTGTTGTAATTCAGTCCTAAGGATGTCATTTTAAACATACACCACAATTTATCCATTCTCCTGGTAATGAACCTCTGGGTTGTTTCCAGTTCTTTGGTTTTTATAACACCACTATCATCTGGTTCTCCACCTATATTTTTAACTATGTCTCTTCAGTCTCTTGTATATACTGATCCTATTTGGCCAGTCCTTAAACATCAGTGTTATCTGCAGTTCTTGACTTTACTTTCTGTATGTCTCACTCCACTCCCTCTCCTTGAACATCTCCATTCATCCTACTCCATTGATTTTTATTTATCTCTGACTTGCTGCTGACTCCTAGACTCTTATGTCCATCCCTTTTCACTGCTGAAAACAATGTATTCCAAATGCCTGCTGGAAAGCACTCTTTCTATTGGAGGTACTCAAATGGGGGTGGGGATCAACCTGAAACTGTTAGTGGTGATTTTAACACCAGGTGGGAAAGCTTCCTTAAGAAAATAAAGCCAGTACAAAATAAAACAGAGCCAAGATATCAAGAGGAACAGGTTCCTGAGTAGAGCCATGTCTGAAGCCAGTTCTGCCCCTTAACTGTCTAGTTTCATTAGCTATTGAATTCTCCTCTTGTGTCAGCCTGATTTGCGTTTCTGTAATTGGCAAATGAGCATCTCCTGTTTTCTTAAGAAATGTTTACTGCCATTAAATGAAAGTACCCACTTGATTAACTTTAGATAGACAGAATACATTCAAGGCTGTAACCTGGTAATAGGAAAACACAGATGACCTGGGAGTTGTTCTAATGTAGAATCACATATTTTATTATTGAGTCTTTACGGAACCTGGGGAGGGTTGCATACAAGGCTACGAAACAAGAAAACCTTGTTAAAACAAGACCTGTGTATCTAGACATTCATTCCAGTGTTCTTTTCCCTACTGAACAGAACCTCTCATAAGAACTTACAGGAACAACCTGGCTTTGATATAAACCTTCCCATTACTTAAGCATTAACCTCTCAAATTCAAAAACACCAAACAGAATAAACTATAAAAAGGTTCAAAATCAGGAAAATTCAAAGTACAGAGGAAACTCTGAGCCATCTAACAAGACTACATGCAGTACTGGATACAGGTACTTTTAATTAATGTATTACAAATACATCCTACAGACTGTGCTAGGTACTGCAGATTCAGGAATGAATGATATAAAGTAGGAGTCTGCTCTTCTTCATTCTTGAAAAACAATTAACAAGCAAGTAAACACACACATGCATAAAGAAAATAAAAGGGAGTAAAGGAGAGTATAGGATTGGGTGAGCAGAAGGTAGCTCATGTTTGGGTGGTCAGGAAGGGTCTTCAAGGAGACCCTGCACTTTGAAAGGGAACAAGGAGTTGAACATACAAATAAATACTTAGGCAAAGACAGCTGTAAGCACAAAGAAGGCAGCTTGGTATACTTGAGGAACAGAACAA
Source organism: Aplodontia rufa (assembly GCA_004027875.1). Taxonomy (NCBI): domain Eukaryota; kingdom Metazoa; phylum Chordata; class Mammalia; order Rodentia; family Aplodontiidae; genus Aplodontia; species Aplodontia rufa. The sequence continues at coordinate 1,700 of PVKS010024807.1, read as the reverse complement.
AGGCCAGTGTGAGAATACAGAGGATGGGGGAACATGACAGGAAACAAGGTCTGAGTGGTGAGAGTTACAGAACAGTGATAGATGAAACTGGAAGGAATCCTAACAGTTGACTAATAAAATTCTTTACAATTTCTTGGAAAAGATAAAATGAAAAAAAAAAACTAAGGATTAACTTATCTGAGATTTATAAAGAAAGAAAAATAGTAATAAATCCACACATAAGAAAAAGAAAACTGATATCATACATTTAATACACTGATGAAGATATTTTAGTAGGCATAGTGCATACCCAAAGTGACCTCTCTTACAGTACATTAAGTGAAGCCATTATGAACTATTGTTCCTGTTCAAGATAATTCATCATCCTTTTCCAAAATTATTAGTATCATCCACTCCCATGATTCAGTCTAGAACTTCCCAATGGTGAATCTGGAATCTTAAGAATTAAAAGGCACTTTTGAGGGATTTCGAAGATGGCGTCCACCCCACCTACAGTGACTCCGAGACGCTCCTGAGAATCACCTCACGCTGCAGGAGAGCACTCGGATTCCCACGGTAGGACAAAGCTCCCAGCATAGGGGAACATTATCCCCCGATAATTTTTTAACTCCAAAGGAATAACGTGGTCCATCAACGAATATAAAGGAGATCTTAGTGGAGCCCACAGCAACCTGCCCCACACCCGGGGGGGAGGGGAGCTACTCCAGAGGGGAGGAAATGGAGCACGTTTCCTAACAAAGTACCCTAACCCGGCCCGCTGCGAACTCCCTGATCTGACTGCTCTTAATTTACATGATCTTGTATAAACCACTGGGAATTAATTGATCACATTAGCAAACTTACAGCTGTTTGCTTGAGCCACAGCATCCAGCCCGCCATTGTGACCATTCCCTGATGGCGGGGCAGGTTGCTCAGCAAAAAAACGGTCTTGGTGCCTCAGCTACCACAGTCAGAAAACCAGAATCTATCGCCCCAAGATTGGGATCTTTCCCAAAGGGACTGTGTGGTGCTGGAGGTTCCCTCTCCACCTCCAGTAGCTGTCCTCGGAGCCAGGGAAGGAGAGGATTCAGCACAAGATCTTTAACTCAACCACATAGGACAATAATGCTCCTCCCGTGCCCACTGTTTACAAGAGCTGATTTTAAAGTCCTTTAACATAAGTGATCCCCCCAGTCTGCGAGAGTGGGGCGGATAGCTCAGCAGCGACTGGGGGCCTCAGTCCCAACGATCAGAAAGACAAGTTACCGCCTCCCCCCAACTGGCCATCTGCCCTGAGGGCTGTATGGAACTGCGAATCCCCTCTCCAGCTCAAAAATCTCTTGGTTGGCGACCTTCTGCCCGCCCATCTACACGCCCAAATAGGAGAAGCAGCAGGACACAGTGTTCTCAAGGGGATCGCCTGCTCAGCCTCTGTGTGATACCTGAATCAAGATGCTTTGAATATATGGGGCAGCTTGGGCTTCCCCTTAGCATCTGAGCCCCTTGCATAGCTAAGGCTACATAGGCCTTGACCTCTTCAGGTGGGCACCCCCTAGTGCTTGCAACTGAGAACCACATAAGCACTGGCACAATCTGGACCATCTTTCCCGGGTTTCAGTCAACCCCACAGAGCAGCTCTTGGGACTTCTGAAGATCACAAGACACACAGAGTGGGTCACCAGGGATCCTGAGGAAGCGAGTTTCAGGCTGGCCACTCTCCT
>PVKS010024806.1:8110-30721 GCA_004027875.1 Aplodontia rufa | reverse complement strand
TACTAATGATTTAGAGCACTTTCTCATGTATTCATTGGCTTGATCAATGTCCTCTGGTGAGAAGTCTCTGTTTAGCTCTTTGGCCCATTTATCAATTGGGCTGTTGGTGATTTTGTAGCTGACATTTTTGAGTATTTTATAGATTCTGGATATGAGACCCTTGTCTGAGGAATCATAGTCCATGATACTCTCCATTTTTTCATAAAGCTAGAAAGCGAAGGAAATAAACATATTTCTTTTAATGGCCCTGAATTTTGAATCAAGAAGACCTTCCCCACTTCAAGTTTACACATATTTTTTCTAGTAATATTTACTTTTTTTATTTGAATTTTTGGTCTCTTTGGGATTTATCAAGGTGTATGTGGAATCCAACTTATTTTTTCCAGATATTTATCTCATTGTTGCATTTTCCCCTACTGATTTGAGATGTCTCCTTCATCTTATACTGAAATACCCGTGCATGTTTGCATCTACTTCTAGAATTTTTCAATTATCTTGTCTACTTTATATGTTAGTATTACAGTTTTAGTTGCTTAAGCTTTTTGTTAGTTTTTCCTTATTGAACTTTTTTCCAGTTTTCTCTAGCTATTATTGATTGTCCATTCTAATGTTAGAATCAGTCTATTCTCCATGCCTACCTTACAACCCCCAACCCCACAAAAAAAGGCAAGCCCATTGTTTTTTGAATTAGAAATCATTTTAATTATAAAATGACTTAGGAAAGGCTGCTCTTTTAATGATGTGGAGTTTTTCTATCCAAGAACATGTGTTGTTATTCCTTTTCATTTTAATTATTTTCTTCAGTTGTATTTTAAATTAGAATATTTCCTTTTTGGTTGTCCATTTTTCTCTTAGGTTTATTAAAACTATATTATCTTTGGGCTGGAGCAGTGGCTCACTGGTTATGGCGCTTGCCCAGCATGCGCAAGTACGCGAGTTCAAACTTCAGCACCATGTACCCACTGAAGTCTCAGAGCAACAAAAGGCACATGAAAAACTAAATAAAAATTGTTTCTTTCTCTCTCTCTCTCTCTCTGTCCCTGTCTCTTACAAACAAACAAAAAATCTATATTATCTTTGTTGTTGCCATATCATTAATGGAGTCTTTAGTTATAGTTTCCAAGAACTTGATTTTTGTATATATGCTAACTGTTGGTTTCTAGGTATTACTTCTTCACTATCTGATTGCATTTTTTGATTGTTGGAATATTTAAGTCAATTCTTAAGTTTTCCTAGCCATACAGTCATATAATCTTTGAATAGTGGTAGGCTTACCTTCTTCTTGTCAATAGTTACTACTATGGATGTGTTAGTTTTCATTCTTATTGTGTAGCAACAAATGACTTCAGATCTTTATTAGGGTGTATTTGTCAATCATGTAACATGCCGATCACAGGGTGATCCTCAGCTCTGTTCCATTTCTTTGTCATCTGGGACTATACTGAAGCACTCCATCTGTGTAGCTCTAGTCTTCTGAAATCAAGAAGGGAAAAGTGATGGCAGAGCTATTTGATGACTTTTAAATTCTAGCTTCTTCATTTCAGCTCATATTTCCTTGGCTACAACAACTCATGTAGCTAAGTGTGATATCACTAGGGTGAGGAGGTATATATAATCCTTTCACAGGGAAAAGATCTGACTATTAAAAATCACTAGTATAAAGTTTACTATTACCTTTCAACAGCTTTCCCAGATAAGCAGCAAATTTTGAATAACAATCATAACTCAGAGTTCACTTGCTCAAAAATACTTAAGTTCTATCTATCTATAACTGTCATTGCTATCTATCAGTTGACTATTACAGTATGAAAAACCACTGCACAAGTTAGTGACATATTGCAATAAGCATGTATTTAGCTCACATGTCTGCTGGTTGGCTGGAGATGGCTAAGGTAGGCTGGACTGAGCAAAAGAGTTCTGTTTCACGTCTTCTTAAACAATTGAGTGGGCCAAAGGAGGGCTGGGACTAGAGTAAGGAAAGCGAGGGACTTTCCTAAGGCACACAATTTAAGAGGGTAACAAACAAACAAAAAACTTAGTAATAAAGATAAATAATATTAAAATGCAAATATTTGGCATTTTTATTAGCATATTATATTGGGGTTTGACATAATCATACAAGCATGAAATATAATTTGCTTCACTTAAGTCGCCAGTAGTTCTCCTAGATTTTTTTTGGAAAGGAAAATTGATGTTGATAAATCCATGATGAACAAAATATCAAAATTTTAAATAAAGACTGGATTGATAAACAATATTGTGCCAAACCATTTTAGAGCCTGAGACAAAAGGGTGGATCGATAGTATTAATTCTGTCTTTATAAATAATTATTTTTAAAAGTATTTTTATTGAGTGTTTTATATAAGACATTATGTATTACATGCCCAATGCAGATTTATATCTTGCTTTTAAGGTATATGTTAATATAGATGATTCCATTTAGTTAACCAGTTATGAGGAGTTTTTATCAAATAAATGTAGTTCTTTTTATAAGCCTAGTTTGTTAATATGCTCAGTAGTTTGAGGATTTCAAGAATTTGTTGTTTAGAATCTCTATAGTGATTTTTGAATACGTTGAAAGTCCTCCATGGTGCCTAATTTTCAACATTTTTGTAGTCTGATTTGATTTTTAAAAACAGGCAAAAATTATTTAGGTTCAAGTATTGGGTAAGTAAGTAGAGTTATGAAGCTGTGTATTAATCTTTGGTCAAAACCAAGAAACGGATGTGGAGACAGGATGTTCCTTTTACTATATTACTTGTGAACCTGCTTTGAAAGCAGTTCCTAAAGTAGCATTCTAGAAATTTTTATTTTGACTGCATTTTGTTGAAAAGGTTGATAAATCCATAGCACGACACTTTGAGGGAAAACAGTATTTGGGGATATATAAATGTAGCATTATTGTAGCTCCCAATATGAATGAATGTCCTAAAATCTTGGTGGATAGGGTTGGAGAGAGACTGTAACTGTCATGTATTTGATAGAATTATTCTAAGAACACCGAATCAGCTTTGTAGATTGCAAAACATAAGTTATTCTAGTTCTAGTTGTTCTGCCATTGGAAACAAAAGAAACCACGGAGACCGTGTTAAATATCTTAGCCTTACGCATCCGCACAGTCCGTCCCTTCAGTCCAAAATTTAAGTAATGCTGTGGGTATAAAATCTGGTCTTGGTTATGTATGTATATGCAAACATCAAAATACACATAGATTTATTGGCAAATTGGAACAAATGGTTTATTCATGCATCAGTAAATCTCTGAATGGATTGGGTATCTAGCCTGTTTCAGAAATGCATAATGATATATTCAAGCCCAACCCTATCTACCAGTATATCAATAATAAATAGCAGTGTTATGGCATTTATAATTTATTAACTGGATTTTATATGCATATTCTATTTTAATTCTTTTATCCAAAAGACATTGCCCATCTCTTTTTCAGTGTATGCATTTATAAAAATACACACCCATATACACATAAGCACTTCTTAGGCAAACCTTAAGATAAAGAAAAAAAAATTTGTAGGTACATGCCTAAAAACTGGTAGTACATTCCCAAGTTATATACCAGGGAGACAATGGCAACTAGCATAAAGAAATTAAATATATTAGAGGGTTTGTGTTAACACAGATATTATGTAAAATTCTTGACCATCTTTTTTAAACTTAGTTATATTGGTATTGTTCAATAATTGCTTATCACTTGTCGATTTTAACAGAGAAAATCATACTATAGCAAATCTTAATTTGAGTATTCGTAGAATTACTTATAGAAAAGTAATCAGACTTGTTCCGAAATCTGTAGTCAAACATTTGTACAAGACACTGTTGTAAATACTAAGATAAGTAAGGCACAATTGTTCCTCTGAAAGACCTTAGCATCTGGTACCTAAAAGTGCAAAAAGTAATCTTGTTTTTAAGGTGGAAAGCTTTACAATAAGCAACCCAGGAATTATTTTAAGTTTTACATTTAAAATAAGCAAGGGTGGGGCTGGAGCTATGGCTTGGCGGTTACGGTGCTTGCCTGGCATGCGTGAGTACACGAGTTCAAACCCCAGCACCCACATACACAATGAAGTGTCAGAGTAATGAAGATTACTTGAAAAACTGAATAAAAATTGCTTCTCTCTTTCTCTCTCTCTCTCACTGTCCCCTCTTTCTTTAAAAAATAAAAAATAAAAAAATAAAATAAGCAAGGGTGATGAAACTTTGAAATGCAACACCTGGGATCCTGTGCTGTTGTGTGTTCCAACATTGGAATGTGTTCGGCTGGCTCAGCACATTATGGTTTTTCCTATTCCTACCCTTCTTTTCCTTCCTATACCCACAGCAAGCTATTTCACTCAGCTGTGAAATATGCACCATTGAAAAGCAACATATAATTAAGTGCTGGAATGAGTGGGGCATGTGCTATTGGGGAACGAGAACAAAGAATTCAGTGTGGCCTGAGACAGAAATTTTTAAGGAGACAGGGCTGAACTGAGCCTTGAGAAAGATTTGATCAGGCGCTAAGGTGGGATGGGAGGACAGTTCAGGCAAGAGTGAAGCCATGAGCAAAATGCAAGAGCTCAAATGCCTCAGGCTTATTTCAGGGATAGCCTGAAAACTGTCTCCTCTGAAATGAGGATCTGGGTAGAAGGTGAAGCTAGCAAGGGAGACTGGGAGAGAGCTCGTGCTGTCTGAAGGGTCTGAAGGAAGAAGCCGTGGCCTGCAGCCCCCAAGACCTGGGTTCTGTCACAAGGTAGCCTTGAGCTTCAGTTACTTGAGATGCAAAACAATGCTTGCAAACTGAAAAATCTCTCATGTGACTTCCTGTTTTAAAGTCTTTGGTGGTTCTTGTTAAACTAGAATAAGGATTTTTGGATCCATCCTAACACTGTGGAACTGTTAAGTTTGTTCTGAATAGGAGAATCACTAAATTAAGAAGGAGGGAGGATCGCATAATGAAAGAGGCAGTTGTTGGAATTGAACTCAGAAAGGACGATTGCCTTGGGAAAGGGAGTTAGACATACTGGAGGAAGAAAACCAGCTTGGAAGCTATGGCAGTCATTCAAATGGTAGCAGGGCAATTGAAGTAGAAATTTCAAGAAGGGGATAGGGAGCTGCAGTGGTGGCTCAGTGGTTACGGTACTTGCCTGGCATGCGCAAGGATGCGGGTTCAAACCCCAGCATCACATACATAATGAAATGTCTGAGCAATGAAAGCCACAAGAATAGCTAAATAAAATTGATTCTCTCTCTCATTGTCTCTCTTTCTTCAATTGCTCCAACAATTCATTGTGGCTTCAGCCCCAGTTCATTCATTCTTTATTGATTGAAAGCTTTACTAGGTTCTGGGAATTCAGTGATAAGCAAGACAGAAGACCTTTATTCTGGAGAACTTACATTTTAATAAAATGAAAAAAAAAGGATTGAACAATAGGGTATTTGTGCCTTTAAGAGAATGGCACAGTAATATTTATGAGATACTTCATAACCTATTTGAACAAGCTATGCTGCATACCTGTACTGAAAGGTAAATGTTTAATCCCATTGTAAAATATTTTGAAGAATAATAAGGGATGATAGAAAGGAAGGAGAAGGGAAAATGTTGGAACTGAGATAAAGCAAGGTACATTCCAAGCGTTTATAAGTGTCATGGTATATACTATAGCCATATATATAAAAAATGTTCCTCATAGGTATAAGTTATGTCACTGTATTTGGGTTTTTTAGGAACAATAGAGGACCCAGAAGAAAGGCAAGTGATCAGGGGATGGGAGAAGGGAGGTAGAGGAGTATAGGGGGAGTATTGAACAAATTGTATTGCTGATTTGTGTGCATCTAGGAATATGTGACAACTAATCCCATCATTATGCATTATTAATACTATAATGCACTAACTAAAAAAATATATATATGTATAAATAAAGAAGAAAATGGCACAGTCAAATGTCCAGATACAAAGAACTGACTACATAAATGTTATATGTTCATAAATTGGAATATTAGGCAGTTATAAAGAATTATGGAAATATTAATTGACATGAAAAATATTCATAATATGCCATCAAGCAAAAAACCACGCTAATATAGAATACAGTCTAGAAAATTGTGAACCATTTTGTATGGCAAATACAATTATCGGTGATTTATCTAAGTATTCTTCAGTGATTGTTAATTGAGTGTCCACTATGTGCCAGGTATTGTTTTGGGCTATAGGAATAAGTGCTTAAGAAAAGATAGATATGATCCATGATTAATATTTGGTCTTTTCTAACTTTTTTCTTTTTCTTTGTCTTTTCTTTCTTTGTTTTTTTTTCAATGAACTCATGTTATTTCTGTGGAAAAATAATTTTTTTCATGTTTTAAAAAATCCTCCCATTGGCTGTTGGTGTGGTATGTAAGTTTGTCTTAGTCATCCTTCACTGTATAAGTGGAGAATGCACAGTTAAAAATGACACTATCCTGTCCTGTTTTGTCTGAGCCTTATGCAAGTGAGGAGGTGGCTCAAGGACATTACCCTCCTGCTTGGTGTGGGTCAGGGCACTGCCTGTCCTTTGGTGGCCAGAGTGGTCAGAACTCATTTAGGTCTGGCTCCAAAGCAAGTAGAGTCTTACTGATGAGACTCTGTTGGCTGTTTATAGTCCATCTAAGGAGGGAGCCTTTCCAGCGTTGGCATCTAGTTACATTTGCTGTATGTCACTTGACACTTCTTTACTCCTGTTGAAGTTGCCTCTCCCGGAAATCTCTGTCATTCCATAAAGCCTGGCTGCTGCCCCTGCAAGCAGCTGACCTCCCACAGTTCGAAAAATAAAATGCATTCAGGCTACATTTAAAGGAACTTTTGGGGTGAGTTCATGGGCAAGGACTTGGCTGTAGTAATTTCATGGGCAAATTAGTTAAAGCAGGTCCGGGCAATCACCAGATCCCAGGGCTCTTACCTTTGTGTTATTTCCCTCTTTCTTGTCCTAGCTTTTCTCTCATGACTACTAAGAGTGTCTCTGCTTTAATCAATTCATCATCACTTCATATTTTTAAAATGCCAGATCTTTGTGTACATGCTGAAAAGTAAGCAAGGATAAAATAAAACTCACCAAATTATTATTTTTTGAAAAAATATTCCATGGTCCTTATAAGAAATTATAATATATAAATAAACATACAGATACATATACAGCAAAAAATTACCTACAGTCCTATTCCCTAAGATATGTATATTGATATATTTTCTTTTTTTTTTTTTGCCTTTTACTTACATAGTTGATCTCAGCTTTTGTTCTGCCACTTATATGGCCTATATATAGACCACAAACTCATCATACCAGCATTTTCCACGTAGGATAGGCCTATTCTTTCTGTAGAGAACAAAAGCTATCAAAATGAAATACTTTGCTACTTTTTAAAAACATTAAATGGCTTCTGACCCTTATCATTTAATGACAGAATGTTTATCCATTTCAAGAAAGCTTCATTTATTTCCCATGTCAGCTGCAGCTCCAGCTGAGGGAAATTGCTGGCGTCAAACTGGCCAAGATAATTCTCACTCTTTAAAGCTCTGTGACAAAAGTCCAGGAGCAGTTTAGTGCAAAAGGTCTCCTGGGGTCACTGATGATCTTGACCTTTACAATGACTCAAGGGAGAAAGGAGGGAAAGAAGTCCCTCTTGACCAAATCACCCTACACATACCTTTTACCTCTGCCTGGAGTGTGAGAACTTTGTTGACATTTGTGTGAGTTGTACTGGAACACAAATCTTCCATACAGTGTGAGCAAGTAGACAAGCAACATGGACATAGTTTAATTACAGAGTCCACTTTTTGCTGGCTTCAGAGATAAATTTTCCTTGGGAATTTCCATGTTGTCAGTGTTTTCCTTCTGATTACTGAGATCAGCCCTTGCCAGAGCAGACCTTTGTATACCTAGCTTACTCCGTCAAATTTTGGCTGTGCCTTCCAAGTCTAAATTATTGTCAGAAAGATGCCATGAAGTTCTAAGGAAACAAGATCTCTGTTTAGGTGTTCCAGATCTTCCTTTTTTTCATTTTGTATACAGAAATCATCTGCTGCTACCCTTTTGTCTTAACAATTAGTAATCTCTTTGTGTCTATAATCTCTCATACTAGTTCAATTTCTTCAGCCATCTACTTCTGTCTGCACATGCACATTTTTTCCTTATTTCACAGAGGTAAACTAAGCGCTCACTTGCATAACTGTCTCATTTTTAGTGGTGTTATGGTGTGGATATGAGGTGTGTCCTAAAGCTCCTGTGTCAATGCAGCAATATTAGGAGGCAAAACGATTAACTTGTGAGAACTGTAACCTAATCAGTGCATCCTAGTTTGAATGGACTGGGTGATAACTGTAGGCAGGTGAGGCAGGGCTGAAGGAGGCTGGTCACTGGGGGTGTATGCCCTGAAGGGTGTTTCTTTCCAGTGGTTCCTTCCCCCTTCCCTCTCTTTGCTTCCCAGCTGCCATGCCCTGAACCGCTTCCTTCCTTCGTACCCTTGTGCCATGATACGCTGCTCCCTTACCTTGGGCCCAGAGCAAAGGAGTTGGCTGGCCATAGACTAAATCTCTGAAACTGGAAGCCAAAATAAAATTGCCTTCCTCTGAAGTTATTCCTGCTAGGTATTTTGGTCACAGTGTGTAAAAGCTGACTAACATAAGCGTCTTGTTTATTTTTTCCCTCCTGAACTTTTTATTTTTTTTTAAACATGAAGTTTATAGAAATGAGTGATTACCATCTATAGTCTCTGCCTTTTTTGGAATTTAGGTGAGGCCTATTGTAGAGAAGTAACATAAGTTGTCGCATGCTTGTAAATCTCTCAGTAGTCTTTTCTTACATTTTTTGTATCTCCAGCTTGCTTGATTCTTTTATTTTTTGCTTCTTTAATTTTATTTCTTACTTCAGTTGTTAATATATTTGTGCACGTTTGGATTTTCACTAGGTATTCACAAGATGGTTTCTGTATGCAGTTAAGTAGGTGTGGGATGGGCATAAGATTTAGGGTGCTCTAAGGAGGAATTTGTTAAGCATGGATTAAATGTTGACAGGAATAACTTGAGCTTTGGTTGGTGTTTGTACTTGCTCAGAGCTCATTTATTGGTCCTGCTTTTCCTTTTGTATGCTTTCTGAAACCTCACTTACTGTTGGGTATGAATAGAATTCTGTGTGTATAATCAGAGAGAAGAAAATTCTTCCTAAGTTTATGGTTGATCTAAATAAGCAAAGAGTTAAAATAGACTTTATAGAGAAAATTAGTCTGGAATTTTGAGGAGTACATTAGACTTGAATTTGTTTCTTAGCTGTCAGCTGATTTAAAAAGTAAAGTACAATGTATTTTGAGGAGAATGAATTAGTGTTATAGGATTATTTGAATGGACCTTTCAGCCTCCATTTTGGTATGTCACTGGGGTATTAATAATGGATTGTTGCTGCACTTCTTGGTCAGATATGTTATTTTGATCCATTTTTATTTCCCAAAGGAGCCTCTGGTAAAGGGCAATGAGGATAGATCTAAAACCACATTATTGGAATTCAATAACTTTCATCTTGTTTTGTATGTCTAGGGCTTGCCTAAGAGTAGTTCTAATATGGAGAGTCAGTCAAGCATGGGGCAGGCAAAATACCAAAATGGATTTTCTTAACTAAGATATAAGCTGAATTCTGTGTTTTAATTTAGGCTTTGATGCTCAGTATTAACTTTTTCAGAAAACATTCTAGATGTATATACTTTACTCTTATTTATTCTTTTTTGGTGAGGAGAACATAAGTCTACCAGTATAAATTATTTGGGTTAATGGAAAAAATATACATATATTTAAATTATAAAATTATGTATTCCAATAATTCCTAAGAAACTGTGAAAGATTGGAATTTTAGTCATGTAAAGTATGCCTCCAAGTGAACACAAAGTCCTCAGATGTGTTTATTCTCCTGTTAACTACACAAAGACTTGAAAGTGGAAGATTCTGAATCATAGAATATCAAGGTCAATCCTGAAAAGACAAGATCACTTGCTTTGTCAAGTGATGAAATCTTTCTTTGGAAACTTCTCCTTCCTTGTGGGTTTATATGAAAATGTAGGAGAGGGTTGGTGATCTATTCTGCCATATTGTAGGACAAAGCAATCAATCAATCAAATTAAAAGGGAGAAGGGAATGGATAATGTTTAAATTCCCACTCTCACTTTTGCACTTTTATCTCTATCTCCAGGTTGCTCTATTTAAAGAAAAAAGCAATAAAATTCAACAGAAGTCTTAATATTGTTTATCTGTTAATACCTGACTCATATCACCTGGCCACCTGACATTAAAACCTCAAAAGAATGAGGACAGTATGATTGTGAATGAAGTGATAAGTCTCTTCTTATACAAAGATAATGCTGGGACTCAGAGGATCCTGTTTTCACATTGGTGTTCTTCAGTTACCTTGATATTGTAGTTTATATATTATTATGCATAGTTTGACCTGCATTCATTGACTGTTGCTTTGCCATGGAAATGACGTGACTTCTTAGTTTTTTAACTTACTTTTCTTTTGTTGTTATTGTTTCTTACAGGAGAAACAAATTTCCAGTGCTGAGAGTTTAAAACATACAGATAAATAGTATAATAAAAATCATTTATAATGCTGCCACCTAGAGACATATTTGATCTTTTAAAATTCTCTGTGTGTGTACATAGCTACAATTTTTTACAGAACTCATAACTTTTTCTCAGTTAAACATATACCTTGAGGGGCTGGAGTGGTAGCTCAGAGTATTGTGCTTGCCTGGCATGCATGAGGCCCCAGGTTCGAACCCTAGCACCACATACACAACTAAGTGTTGGAGCAATGAAATCCAGATGAAAAAATAAATAAAATTGATTCTCTGTCTCTGTCTCTCACTCTCTCACTATCCCTCTCTCTTTTATATATATCTTGAACATCTTCTGATGCCGTTAGGTATATCTGGCCATCATTTTTAGCATCGGTATTTTCTCACTGTATGGAACACAACATCATGTTAAACCTGCCTCCTCATTAGATCTTGTAGTTGTTATAATTTTTCACCATTATAAACAACATTGTGATGGCCTTTCAGTTGGTAAGTCCGTTATTGCCTAAGGAGAAATTCCTAGAAATGAAATTATTGAGTTAATGGAGGAAATGAGAACTTTCCAGAAGGTCATTTGAGACTTGTGTCTTTCTGACATGAAAGGGTAACATTGGCTTCAGAATCTGGATTAGTTGTTATCTCACTTACAAAGTCCTAACCATGTTCTCTAAAATTAGCTCCTCATAGGACTCTGTTCCTATGAGATTTCATTTCCTGTTTCAGACTCTCAGATATGAGACTTAAAAACTTGTGTGCATAATGTTAGCTCCCAACAGGCATGTCATAGGTGTTTAAATACAAATTGACAGCCCAATTAGTTGCTGCGGATGTTTATGTGGGGGAGGAAAACATAGAAACACATCCTTAGATGCTGTGCCATGGTCTTAGTGATCTAAATATATAAAGAGTACATCCAAGAAACAGGTTGACCTACCCAAGGTCACACCATGAATCAGCAATGAAATCCCAGATAGAACTTTGATCTTTGTAACTTCTTTCTCCCAGTATAAAAAGTACTTATGAAGAAGTCAAGAGAAAGCATTTATAAATGAACTATAAGGACCTTTAAACCTAGAAATGCTCCAGAGAAAGTTTCAAGAGTTAGAAAATTTCTAATTCAGACAAAATAAAAATTGCTACTAGATATTGACAAGTTTTTTAGAAGGTAGATTCTTAAACGACTGCAATGAGGAAAGTGTAGTGGATGGTAATGCAGATGGAAATGAGACCTAAAGGAATATGTATGTTTATGTTGCTGATTTGTGTAGAATTGGAGGGTGCAGAACCCATCATGGTATCCGAGGAAAAGATAAACAAAAAGACTCCTCAGGACGTTAACTCTGGGGTATTGCATGGTGATTTGGTCTCATTCTGAATTAACACAGGTCCTTCCTTCTCAGCCTGGTGGTATGGATCTGCTCTATTACTCAGAGCCCATGACAGGGTCACCTCCAGGAGTGAGAGTGATACCTTTCAGTGTTCCCAAGACTGGAAATTTAGGTCTCCTTATTTCCAGTCTAGTGTTTAATCTACTAATGGCAGGAAATAGTGTCATTTTATAAGAATTTTCAGAGATATGCAAAAGCTTCTGGGTAACTATTTATTTTGATTTTCCTTAAAGAATTGTACTGATGTATCCAAATAGTTGATAAAAGGAAGCATTTTCTGATGATGTTATTCCAAATAAGAAATGACAAAATGAGAGCATATCAACTTTTTACAAACCCTAATGTATTAACAGATCTAGGCACTGAACATCAACTACCAAAACAGTTGATAGCATCTAATTTAAAAAAATAACAACAACAACAACAACAACAAAATCAAAGTTTTTCAATACATTGATGGGAAAACACAATAGTGTATACAGTTTTATAAAAGAAATTGAGTTAACAGTAATTAGTCCTCAGTATTCAGTTGCCAATTTGTATGAAGCAAAGAGGACAGAGGAACCAACATGATGAACTGCATCGTGTGGCTTCAAACAACAAATCCAAAATATGGGAAACTTTGCAGGTCTAACCTTCCAGGTTCTTCAACAGATAAATTATATGGAAAAGAAAGGAATACAGGTGGAATATACAGACTAAAAGAGAGTTAAAATACATATCAAGCTTAAAACTGTGTCCAGGTGATGCCAGTTTTGTGGATGTTGGGTTCGTGTCCTCTCGGAGTTGAAGAATGAAACTGAGGGACACCAAGGCAAGTGGAGCAAATAGAGTTTATTTAAGAAAAGATAGAAAGAAAAGACTTCTCAGGGAGAAGGGAGTCTCAGAGCCAAAAACTCAAAGAGGGGGTCCGGCTTGTCTTTCTTATAGTTTCTCAAGATTCTCCCCTTTTGATTAATCATTGCCTTCCCTCCCCCATGCTTGGAAGCAGGGCTCAGAAGCTCTGGTCTGATCTTTTGTCCTGGGCCCACCGAACACCTTTATCAGCAGAAGAGCTGCCTGTGTCTGGAACACCTTTGTTGGTAGAGGACTTCGTTAGCATGGGGGGTTGTAACAGCAGATACTCTTTGCCCTCTTATAAAAAATGACTATCAGTGAATTTCCTCCTTACCTATCCCTTCATTCTACCTACACTGACTGCCTAACTCTCCCCGTGTCTCACAGGCATGTATACTTGAATGATGAAATCAGAAAGAGATGCAAGAGAGTGGTTGCTGTGCAAGTCAGGATAGTGGTCTCTTGGCCAGATGGAGAGTCTGGGATGGGGAGAGGACCCACAGAAGCTATTCTGGAATGGCTGGCAAAGTTCTAAATTTTGACCTGGGTGGTTTGTAGTTTGTTACAAGAGTGTTTGCCATTTACAATTTATTGTGTCATATATGTGTGTGTGTATATATGTGTGTGTGTGTATGAATAAATATGTATATATGGATAAATATAAATATATATGGATAAATAGTCATGCACAACATAATGCTGTTTCAGTTAACAATGGACTGCAGTGGTTCCATAAGATTATTATAATGGAGCTCAAAAATTTCTATTGCCTTGTGATACTGTAGCTGTCCTAGTATCATAGTGCAACACATTGCTCACATGTTCTGGTAATGTTAGCGTAAACAAACCTTCTGCATTGCCAGTAAAAGTATAGCATGGACAATTATTGTGGTACACAATACTTGGTAACAAATGACTATGTTACTGGTTTCTGTATTTCCTAAATTATACTTTAACTCATTAGAGTATATTCCTACTTAAAAAAAGTTTACTGTGAAACAGTATGTTTGTTACATTAGCAGCAGCCTCATACAACTGGGATCAAATAACCTGCATTGTCTTAAGCATGTGGTGGTTTTCTATGCTCTACACAGTGAAAAGCATTTCCACGTTTCTTCATTGCATCAAGAGGCTTTGTCTACTGATTGGCACCTAGGTTTATGTAAATACACTCTGGGAGGTTTGCATAATAACAAAATCGCCTAATAACGCTTTTTTCAGAATGTATCTCCATCATTAAGGTGGTATGGCTCTTTCTGTGTTTTTTATTCTGTGTCTATTTCATTCTATAATAAAACTGTCGGGGGAAGGAAAGAACATGTTAGAAAACCCTATAAACCTGATTCTGCCCTAGAGATTATCGTAACACTGTCGGCACTGGGTAAAGTTGTGGAAACTTGTTTTCTGGTGCACGAAGAATGTAAATTATGCCTTTGATACATCTGTGTTGTGTTAGCAGTGGGTACCTTTCAGCTTGCTAGGAGCCTTTGTTTTTACAGTTGGATAGCAGCGGGCTTGCTCTGGTTTCTGTTTCTGTGCCAGTCAGCGTACACAGATGATCCATCTCTAGCTCTGTGCTTTTCACTGTGTAGAGCATAGAAAACCACCACATGCTTAAGACAATGCAGGTTATTTGATCCCAGCTACCTTCAAAAGGAGTGACCCAGGAATTTGCATGATAAACAATCCCATTGCAGTATAAGAACCACCATTGACTTCTCTGTTGATGGTTGTCTGAGGCAAGCTTTAGTTCTACAGCTATGCTTTGGGAAAAGTACAGATCTTCTGAGAATTTCTAGATAAGCTGTTGAGAGTCAAGGCCATCGCTTTGATTTTTATTAGTGAAGGAACTCAGATTTACTTGCTTATTTATTTATTTAGAATCATCCTGCAGCATTGTCCAGGTTGGCCTCAGTCTTGGAATCTTTCTGCCTCAGCCTAAGGAGTAGCTGGGATTATAGCCATACACTGTAGCTAGCTGTAACTCAGGTTTTGAACCTGTATTGCGTCATGTATAACACAAAATGTAAATAAGTGACTTAAGTAGTAAAACTATCTCTCTGATCTATACCAAACATTTGCTCTGTTTTTTTTAATCCCACAAATAAGTCAGAGCCTGGAATTTGGCATTTAAAGTCATAATTAAACCAATGAATCCTCTGAAGCTTTTAAATAACAACTTTAAACAAAACCTTTTCAAATCTTGGAAAGCAGCACAGTTCACATTTGGACAGGTCAGGATAGGTCAGGTTTGGCCACTATTACTTTTTTACCCCCATTTTCCTGATGCTGGGAAGCAGAGGGCCTTAAGTCCTAGCTAATCTCTATACCACTGAGCCATACTTCTAGCCCTGGCTTGCCAATACTTCTAATTGGTCCTTCCAGTTGAAGGCAAAGGAGACCTTCTGAGGTGAAAATAGCAAGGAAATACCTTCATCCTTCTCTTTCTACCTCTTTCCCCATTCTCCCAAATTGGCATGCTTTTCACACCTCCCCTAATCAAAACAGGAGCAAACCCTCTACTCACTGTTTCCGAATCTACAGACAAGGGCCCTCACTGGAGCCTATTGCCTCGTGCTCTTATCAGAGGATCCCCACCTTACAATCCACGTTAATCAGGACATGGTCAATGTAAGGAAAGAGATGAAAAATGAAGGAGATAAAGAGAGGAGAGTGGCAGCCCAACAGTAACACGGGATTTTTCAGGAGAAACCTGTGGAGGTGGGCTCAGTGGAGTCTGGGACCCAACTGCTGTTTACAGCCTGGGGTAGATATAAAGGAAATGAGCCGGGAAGGGGCCAAGGTGTGAGTTTTATGGTTAAACTGGATTTTTCTGTAGGTGGGGTTTAAACTGAGTTTCTCAGTAGGGTGGGGAATCCTCTGACAAGAGCCAGAGGCAATAGGTTCTGATGAGGGTCCGAGTCTGTAGATTTGGAAACAGTGGGTAGGGGGTTTGCTGCCTGGCTGAGTGGCTTCTGGTAATTTTTCATATCCATCATGGTTATACTTGGAAGAGGAGACTATATTAGTACCTGCTTTCCCCTTGGTTTGTGAAATCTATGATTTTACACGATGGAATTCAATTCTGCAAACATCCTTTGAACACTGCCCAATGTACAGCAGTATTCTACTTGTGGCATTATAGATACAATGACAGGACACATTTCCTACCTGTAGGAATGGATAGTATAGTTAGGAAGATGGATGAGTGTTAGGTAATTATAACAGCAAAAATATTTCTGTGTAAATAATTCTATTTCAGTTACCCCATTCCCATGATTTTAGCAGTCAAAAAGGATTATAGATTTATTCAAACTTGGAAGAGAAGTACTGTGATGATCATAAAACTCTCATCATCTCTCCCACTGTTGTCTGTTATAATCCTTCTCACTATGACAAAAAATGGAGAACCATTAGAAAAGTGTATTTGTTAGAGGAAAGAAGAAAGAGTGATATAGTTTGTTTTTTCTAAAGACTTTATAATTGGAGAGCAGTATTAGGTTCACAGAAAAATGAGAAGCAGGTAGAGATATTTCATGTGCTCCCTGCCCCCACACATGCATAGTCTTCCCCATTATCAACCTAAGCCACCAGAGTGATGCATTTGTACAACTGATAAACCTACACTAACATATCGTTCTTACCCAGAATTCATAGTTTACATTAAATTCACTCTGTCTTGTACATTCTATGCATTTGGACAAAAGTATAATGTTATATATCTACCTTTGTGGTTTGCAAAATAGTTCCACTACCTCAAAACTTCCTTTTGGTTTACCTATTCCACCATTCCTTCCTCCATGCCTCCCAAACTCTAGCAACCCAGGCCCTTTTTACTGCCCTAATAGTTGTGCCTTTTCCAGAATATCATATAGTTGGAACCATATAGTATGTATTCTTTTCAGATTGGCTTCTTTCACTCAGTAATAAGTATTTATGTTTCCATTATGTCTTTTCATGGCTTGATAGTACTTTTCTTTTTAGCACTGAATAATAAATATTGTCTGGATGAACCTTTCTTTCTTTCTTTCATTCTTTCTCTATTTGAGGACATCTTGGTTGCTTCCAAGTTTTGGCAATTATGATTAAAGGTGCTATAAACATTTGTGTCTGGTTTTTGCATAGATATGTTTTTAACTTCTTTGGGTAAAAAATAAGGAGCATGATTGCTTGGTTGTATAGTAAAGAGTATGTTTAGCTTTATAACAAACCACCAAACTTTCCTCCAAAGTGGTCTACCAATTTGCGTTCCTCCCAGCAATGTATGAGAATTCTTGTTACTCCACATCCTTACCAGCATCTGATGTTGTCAGTGTTCCGGATTTTGGCCATTCAAACAGGTGTGTAGTGATGTCTCATCACTGTTTTAGTTTACATTTCCCTGATGGCGTGTGACATAGGATATGATGCATCTTTTCATAATGCTTACTTGCCATCTGCATACCTTCCTTAGTGAAGTATCTGTTAAGGTCTTTAACTTTTCTTTTTTTATGATACTAGGGATTGAATTCAGGTGTTTGCGTATGCTGGGTAAGCATTTACCACTGAGTTACATTCCCATCCCTTTTTATCTTTTGAGACCAGGTCTTGCTAAGTTGCCAAGGCTGGCCTTGAACTTGAGATCCTCTGCCTCAGCCTCCCCAGTCACTGGTATTACAGGTGTGCGCCATTGAGCCTGACAGGTCCATTTTTATTATTTTTTTTAATTTTTGTTTTTTTAAAAATTTTATTGGTGTATTATAATTATAAATAATAGAGAAATTGATTGACATGTTTGTACATTCATATAACATAATTTGGTCAATTTCATTCCCTAGGAACACCCCTTCCCTATCCTCTTTTGCCCCTCTGATCCTTTTCTTTTACTCTGCTGGTCTCCCTTCTACTTTCATGAGGTTTCCTATTTTACCCTCTTTCTCTCTAGCTTCCATGTAAGAGAGAAAATATATGACCCTTGAATTTGAAAATATGGCTTATTTTCCTTAGCATGATGCTCTCCAGGTTCATCTATTTTCCTGCAAATGTCATACTTTCATTTTTTTCATGGTAGAGTAAAATTCCATTGTGTACAGATACCACATTTCTTTATCCTACATCCGATGATGGACACCTAGGCTGGTTCCATAACTTTGCTAGTGTGAATTGCACTGCTATAAAAATGGGCATACATGTATTGCTATACTATGCTGACTTATTTTTGGATAGATATCAAGGAGTGGAATATATGGGTCATATAGTGGTTCTTTTCCTAGGCTCTTGAAGAACCTCCATATTGATTTCTATAATCATTGTACTAATTTACAGTCCTACCAACAGTGTATAAGTTCCTTTTCCCTTGCATTTTTTCTAGCATATATTATTATTTGTGTTTTTGATGATTGCCATTGTAACTGGAGTGAGTTGAATGAGTGTGTTGTAATCTCAATACAGATTTGATCTTCATTTCCCTGATTGCTAAAGATGGTGAACATTTTTTTTCATATATTTTTTGGCCATTTATATTTCTTCTTTTGAGTTTCTGTTTCTTCTGTTTAGTTCTTTTGCCCAGTTATTCATTTTTTATTTTTGGTGGTGTTTTTTGTTTTTAGCTTTTTATATATTCTGAATATTAGTCTTCTGTCAGAAGAGTAGCTGGCAAGTATTTTCTTCCAATCTGTAGACTCTCTCTTCTCTCTCCAGATTGTTTCCTTTGCTGTGTGGATGCTTTTAGCTTTGGTATCATCCCATTTATTAATTCTTGGCACTATTTGCTGAAGTTTAGGAGTCCTATTGAAGAAGCTGTTGCTTGTGAGTACATTATGGATTGTTGTCCCTATGTTTTCTTCTACAACTTGCAGAATTTTTGGACTAATTCCTGGGTCTTTGATCCATTTAAACTGACTTTTCTGCAGGGTGAGAGATTGAGATCTAGTTTTATTCTTGCACATGTAGATATTCATTTGTCCCAGAACTATTTGTTTTAAAAGGGTATTTTTTCTCCAGAATATGTTTTTGGCACCTTTGTCAAGGGTCTACTGACTGTATCTGTGTGGGTTTGCCTCTTTGTATTCTATTTGTTATGGTTTGGATCTAAAAAAGGTCAAGTTTTGAAAACATGATCCCCAATGCAGCAGTATTCTGAAGCAAAATGATTATTTTATGAGAGCCATGACATCTTTTATTGAATGGACTACTGTAGGCAGGTGGCTGTGGCTGGAGGAAGTAGGTCACTGGGGACATATTCTTGAACCATGTTGTATCCTTGGTTTCTTGCTCTCTGCTTCCTGATTGAAATGAAGTTTTCCTCTGTCATGCATATGATGTTGTTCCTCATCTCAGTTCCAGAGTAATGGAGTTGGCTGTCCATAGTCTGAACTTCTGAAACCTTGAACCCAAATAAACTTTTTTTTTGTTTTATGTATTCTTTTTTTTAATTTTTGAACAACTATACAAGTTTTTAACAAAATAATATAAAATGTGTATAGTTTCTGGATACTAGATTTACCTCCAGGAGTGCCCCCCCCCCAATTACCCACCCGTATCCCTCCATCCCCTTACCCACAATATCTCTAAAAAAGTATTAGGCTGTATAACATTACACCTTATCTGAATTTAACACATGATAATAGACCTCCTTTCTCAATGGCCAGGGTCTAGTTCCAACCTCCACAGATGAGTGGAGACATTCGACCCTTGGTTCTCTGGGTTATGCTGATTTTACTAAGCATAATTTCTTCCATAGCCATCCATTTACCTTCAAAGCCTGCAATATCATTGTTTCTAATTGCTGTGTAAAATTCCATGGTATATATGTACCACAGTTTTTGGATCCATTCACCCAGTGAGGGACCTCTGAGTTGTTTCCATAATTTAGCTATTGTAAATTGAGCTGCTATGAACATAGATATTGCTGTGTCACTATAATGTGCTGATTCTAAATCCCCTGGAAAGATACCCAGGAGTGGAATAGCAGGGTTGTATGGTGGGCTCGTCCCTAGTTTTTTGAGGATTCTGCACACTGCTTTCCAGAGGGGCTGTACCAGTCTGCAGCTCCACCAACAGTGCGTTAGTGTGCCTATCTCTCCACAGCCCCTCCAGCATCTATTATTGTTTATTTTCTTCATCTTTGCCATTCTGACTGGCGTGAGGTAATATCTTAATGTAGTTTTCATTTGCATTTCTCTGATTACTAGTGATTTAGAGTACTTTCTCATGTATTCATTGGCTTGATCAATGTCCTCTGATGAGAAGTTTCTATTTAGCTCTTGGGTCCATTTATTAATTGGTCTGTTTGTGTTTTTGTAGTTGAGATTTTTGAGGATTTTATAGATTCTGGATATGAGACCCCTGTCAGAGGAATCATAGCCCATGATTCTCTCCATTTCCATAGGAAACCTCTTGACTCTTTTGATTGTTTCCTTGGCAGTGCAAAAGCTTTTTAGCTTTATGGCATCCCATTCACTGATTTTTGACTTTACTTCCTTCACTTTTGGAGACATGTTGAGAAAGTCTTTGCCTACTCCCAAATGCTGAAGTGTGAGACCTAATTTGTCTTCCATCAGTTGCAAGGTAGCTGGTTTAATTCCTAGCTCCTTGATCCATTTTGATTTGATTCTCATGCAAGGAGAAAGATATGGGTCTAATTTCAACTTTCTGCAAGTGGCTGTACTGTTTGTCCAGCACCATTTGTTGAATAGACTGTCTCTCCTCCATGTAATATTTTGTCCCCCTTTGTCAAAACTCAGATGCTTAAAGATTTGAGGGTTTGTTTCAGGGTCTTCTATTCTATTCCATTGGTCTTCTTTCCTATCTTGATACCAGTACCATGCTGTCTTTGTTACTACGGCTCTATAGTATACTTTTAGATCTGGTATGGTAAAACTGCCTGTTTCGTCTTTCTTGCTTACTAGTGTTTTTTCAATTCTAGGTTTCTTGTACCAAATGAATTTGAGAATTGCATTTTCTATGTCTGTAAAGAATGACATAGGTATATATAGGGATAGCATTAAATCTATATAAAGCTTTCGGTAGAATGGCCATTTTTATTATATTAATTCTGCCTAACCAAGAGCATGGGACATCTTTCCATCTTCTTAGGTTGTCTTGGATTTCATTCTTCAATGACTGATAGTTTTCGTTGTAGAGATCTTTGATTTCCCTTTTAAGGTTAATTCCCAAGTATTTTATTTTTTCGAAGATATTTTGAAAGGGACTGATTTCCTGACTTCTTCTTCAGCCTTATTATTATTAGTGTATAGGAAAGCTGTTGATTTATGGGTGTTGATCTTGTATCCTGCCACTTTGCTAAATCTATTTATGAGTTCAAGCAGTTTACTGATGGAGTTTTTTTGGATCTTCCAGATACAGGATCATGTTGTCAGCAAAAAGAGAGAGTTTGAGTTCCTCTCTTCCTATTTTTATTCCTTTGATTTCTTTCTCTTGCCTAATTGCTCCATCTAGGGTCTCAAGAACAATATTGAATAAAAGTGGTGAGAGCGGACAGCTTTGTCTTGTTCCCGATTTTAGTGGAAATGCTTTCAGCTTTTCTCTGTTTAGTATTTTACTAGCTGAGGGTTTAGCATATATAGCCTTTACAAAGTTCAGACATTTCCTTTGAACCCCATCTTCTCTAGAGTTTTGAACATAAAAGGGTGCTGGATTTTATCAAAGGCGTTTTCTGTATCCATTGAGATGATCATATGGTTTTTGTCCTTGATTCTGTTTAGGTGGTGAATTACGTTAATTATTTCGCATATGTTGAACCACCCCTGCCTTCCTGGGATGAAGCCCACTTAATCATGGTGGATTACTTTCTTGATAAGTTTTTGAATATGGTTTGCTAGTACTTTATTAAGGATTTTTGCGTCCAAGTTCATCAGGGATTGTTGGGGTCTGACCTTCACTTTATTTTCATCAGCTGCCCTAGATTGATCTTGTTGCTGTATGCATAAGCTCCTTCGGGAGGGGCTGCTAGGTTGTATAGTGTTAAGCTTGAAAAACAGGGTGTTGACACGGGCTTCAGATGTTTCACATTGGTATCACCTGCCAATTATTCTAGATCCTTCAAAAGGCACACGTAGAGGCTTATTGGTCAAATGTGTGCCTCTGAAATCCAGGTGCGGCAATGAAGGAGCTAATGTAGGGAGGCCTCAAGGGGGAGGGGTGAAGGCTTTTAAAAAAGAGGCTCCAGCAAGCAGTGGGGAGCTCTTCCTTTGGGATAGAGCTCTCGTACTTGTCTGCTGGACGTGTTGTCCCTGCTCCTTTGGAAGATGAGCTCTTGCCAGCAGCCGAACCTGCCTATGCCTCCATCCTGAACTTCCCAGCCTCCAGAACTGTGAGAAATTGCTGTCCATGTTTGTTCTGGAGTACAGTCTTGCAGCACTGCCTTGACTTGTTTAAGATCACCCAATATTAGGCATTTTGTCGTAGCAGCACAAATGGATGAACAGACTAAGACATTTACGTTGCCTTGAAAGAGAGATGTAAAGCATGGATATATAAAAAGAGAAGTCAAGCTTGGATAAAGAAATACTGTTTCGGGTTTCCTGCCTGTGGATTTTCTCATCCCCAGCCCGTCCCTCAGGTCAGAACCCGGCTGGACCGGGACAAGGGATAGGATCTGTAGTTTTCTTTTTTTGATGTATCCTTGTTGGGGTTTGGTATCAGAGTTATGGATGCTTCATAAAAAGTGTTTGGGAGAGTTCCTTCCTTTTCAATTTCTTGAAATAACTTCATAAGGAGAGGTGTTAGTTCCTCCTCAAAAGTGTGGTTAAAATCAGCTGGGAAGCCATCAGGTTCTAGGCTTTTCTTCGTTTTTTTTTT
>PVKS010024805.1:8377-30732 GCA_004027875.1 Aplodontia rufa | reverse complement strand
TTTAGTTTTTCACATGGCCTTAGTTGTTCCAACACTTAGTTGTGTACGTGGTGCTGGGGCTTGAATCTGGGTCCTCATACTTGCCAGGCAAGCACCGAAACCACTGAGCCACCGCTCCAGCCCCTCTCTACATTTTTTCAGCACTTAACGTACTTTATATTCTCGATGAGTACCCTTGTAACTGGAGATGAAATTTCACTGTAATTTTGATTTTAATTTCCCTAATTGCTAATTATGTTGAACACATTTTTTGCTTTCCATTTGTTTTTGACCATTTCTATTTCTTCTTTTGAGAAATGTTTGTTCAGTTAATTTCCCCATTTATTAATTGGATTATGTTTTTCTAGCCGTGTTTTTTAGTTCTTTATATATTCTAGAGTATTAATCCCCTCTCAGAAGAATAGCTATCAAAGATTCTCTCCCTTTCTCTTTTCACCTTAACTGCTTCCTTTGCTGTGCAAAAGCATTTATTAATTCTTGGCATTATTTCCTAAGGTTTAGGGGTCCTGCTAAGAAAGTCATTGCCTATGCATATATTTTGAGTGTTGACCTTATGTTTTCTTTTAGGAGTTGCATAGTTTTTGGTCTAATCCCTAGGTGTTTGATCCATTTTGAGTTAACTTGTGGTCAGGGTGAGAGATAAGGATCTATTCTTATTCTTCTACATATGGATAATCAGTGTTCCCACCACCATACATTAAAAAGGCCATCTTTTCTCCAATGTTTGTTTTTGGCACATTTGTCAGGGATCAATGACTGTATCTGAGTGAGGCTTTCCTGGTGTCTTCTATTTTTGTTTGAGAAACTGTTTATTTATTTAGATTAGGGGGACAGTGAGAGAGAGAGAATCTGTTTTGTTTAGTTTTTCATGTGGCTTTCGTTGCTCCAACACTTTGTTGTGTATGTGGTGCTGGGGTTCGAACCCACATTCTTGCGCACACCAGGCAAGCGCTGTAACTGACAAGCCACTGCTCCAGCCCCGAGAAACTGTTTATTATATTTCCAGTTTGGTGAATGCTCTTCCAGAAGATTAACAAATTAAATATCAAGAACTACATGATGATTGCTATAATAATATCCCAAATTGCCTTGCCCTCAGAAATCATTTTTAACTACTCCCATTAATGGATTTTGTAGTTGTTATTTATTTTTATTATTAGAAATCTATAGTTGTGCATGGTAGTTATGTTCATCCCAAGAAACTGCATGGAAACTGATTTTACCTCATAATTGCCCTTTTCTCTTCCTCTTTTCTATCCCATTCTCCCTCCCCTTTTCTATCCCATTCTCCCTCCCCTTTCCTGTTCTCCTTCCTCTACTCCACTAGACTTCCTTTTGCTTGTCTATTAATTCGTATTTGGTTTTTATGTTATCTTATCCCTCCCTCCCCCTTTTCTTTATTTTACTCTGGCTTCCACATTTGTTAGTGATGTCTTCAAGTGAGTTTTTAATTGGATTGATCATGTCTTCATTTCTAGTTCCTCTTGAATTCTTTTCAGTATTTCTATTTCTATGGTAAAGTGGTCTTTCAGGTCCTGTAATTGCTTTCTTAATTTCTCCCTTAGATCTCCTTTTGGTCCATTGAACATTTTGATAATCAATTTTTCTATAATCATTCTCAGGTTTTCTTTGCCTACCTCCCTATGAGTGTGATCCTTTGTCGGGGGATTGTGAATTTTGAAGGGAGATTTGTTTGCCTGTTTTCTCCTGTTGGCATGTCCTTTTGTGTGTAATTATCTTATTTGCTTGGGGACTTCTCTGTTTTTGATGTATGGGGATCTTCCCTGGGTCCTTGTTGACAATTTGGGGCTTTTATCTCCCCACTTCTTTGAGTTGGAGTAATGTCAGGGTATGTTAGTTCAACAGCAGAGACTCTAACCTGTGAACTTTTAGTGTCCTTTTAGGTTCCCAGCACCTCACAGAAGGGGGATAAAACAAACAACAGTAAAAATTATTGCAAACAGCAAACAATAAACAGTGTTGAATACCCAGGCCCTGCTATGACCTTTTCAATATTAATTGCCACCAATAAAGAGGAATGGTGGATTCAGCCATTGTCAACAGTGAGAACAACAAACATGAACTAGTTTTGGCTTTAAAGCAAATGACCAGTGTCAACTATTTCATCCACAGCAATAATGACTATGTTTGCATTAATGATGGGGTCAGGACTTAGATAAACCAAGTAGCTCTGATGGTAAAAATGCAGTTAATTAGGGGAAAAGGAAATGTGTTAGGAAGTTAGAAAAGACTTTACAATTTCGGAAAGTGACCAGATAATGCAGAAGAGATGTAGCAGGTGATGTTTATGTAGAAGGAGGAGAAAAACTAGGAGCAAGGTATTGGAGGAGAGAGCAATAGTATTTTAGCAGTTGATAGGAGAAGAGAGAAATGAGAAATAGAGAAAATAACACCAAATTGAACCAAGATATACAATCCAAAAAACCTGAACCCTCACAAGATAAAGCTAGAAGATAATTAATTACATTTTAAAATGCCAAATATGAAAGGAAAAGGGACAAGTATGTGTGTGTGTGTGTGTCCTGAACCAATTAGCATAGCCAGAATTCACATGCTTGCGCGCGCACACACACAGAAGGCATAGGAGAAAATAAAATAAATCCAAAATCTTGGTGAAGACTGAAGGAATCCTCTTCACTGGTCAAAATATTTGACTGGAATGAGTGGTCACTGTCTATGTGCAATAGTCTATCTTTCCAATTCTTCTATGCACTGATAGAGCAAGGGGTTGGGGATATTAACCCCTTCCTGTTTTTAATGTTGCTCTCTTGAGGTCCAGTTGGAGTGGCCTAAGGTTGAAACTGTTTGATACATGACTTAAGTTTCCCTTCTCATTAATATGAGGTGGAATGGGTTACGATGCAAAGCGTCTTGACTTTTGGGGCCAGTTCTGTGCACTTGCAGGGTACCACTTTTGCAGTGTTGTAAGGGGGTTTCCAGCAAGTAGCAGTAAGGTCTATTCAAGCCTCGGGTTCAATCAGGCTTTGTTGGGTGGGGCCTTCTTTTGAAAAGACTATACTGACCTAGTGCTAGATAGTAGCTTATCTCTTCTGAGAGTCTGGTTCTCAGCAGCTTCCCAGGAAATCCAATCATGGGGCAGGGGACCCCATCCTTTCCTCACTGTTGTCCAGGAGCAGACTTGCAAGACTTAGTCCCTGAGTGTATTCACTGCCCCCTGCCATGCCCCAAGAGGCTCAGACTCCAGCTGTCTTTAGCTGGTCATGTATGTGAGTACCAGACAAAAAGGCTTTCCAATTCAGATCTCCCTGGGTACAGTCTACTCTGTGCCCCTGTCTCTTACCTTCTGCGAGGCACAGCCTAGGTGCCTCCATTGGCACCTGCTGGAATTGTGTGGCTATTTTTATTTATTTTGTTTTGTTTTCCTGGTTTCCTGGATTCCTTAAACACCAGAACACACATTTCAAGCACCAGTGTGTAGTGCAACCTCTGGATCAGATTAAGTTTAGACAGCATTTTTTATCCGGGGTTTCTCAGTAGCAAGACATGCCCCAGCATAATTGGAATGCAGCTTCCTTTCTCCTCCTCCCTTTTTCTGCAGTGAATCTGATCCTGCAGGTACTCTATTGTGCCCAAATTTCTGCAACCCTAAGCTGAAAAATTTAATGTTAGTGAAATGCCTCTTTTACTCACCTTGCTGAGAAACTGTAGGCCCACTGCTTTAGTCTCATTCCATGTCATGCTTGGAAAACAGCTTCCTCTTCTCCTTCATCTTCCCAGTACTCCTGCCTTCCATTCCGTACCATTGGTCCATGGCTGTTTTTATGCTGGTACCATGAAGTTGTTGTTACTCTAGCTCTGTAGTGCAATTTGAAGTTAGAAATTGTGACACTTCCAGCATTGCTTTATTGGTTAGAATTGCTTTGACAATTTTAGGTCTTTATTTCTTGCATATGACTTTTAGGATTTTTTTTTCTAATTCTGTGAAGAATGCCATTAGTATTTTGATGGTGATTTTATTGAATCTGTATATTACTTTTGGTGGTATGGCCATTTTATCAACATTATTTCTGCCTATCCATGAACATGGGAAATATTTCCAACTCATGTTTTCTTCCATTTCTTTCTTCAATGTTCCATTTTTTTTTTCATTGTAGATGTCTATTGACTCCTTGGTTATATTTATTCCTCATGTTTTCTTTTTGCTTTTTTTTTTTTTTAATGCTATAGTGAATGGGATTTTTTTCCTGATTTCTTTCTCATAAGATTCACTATTGGTATATAGGAAAGCCATAATTTTATAACTGGCAAACAGTTTTGAAGTAGATATATTTACAGTGGAAGTTTATGGAGAACATTCTACAAAGCTTTCAGTTATCATTTGGCACCATCAGTTCCTCTCATTTGGTTTCCAATTTAAAATTTTCAAGAAATGCTTTCATTTTCGCTGATTCAACAGAACCTTATTTGTTGATCAAATCCCTGTGCAAGGTACCATATTATCTCCTTTTATTTGCAAGGAAAATGTCAACTTTAATGTGTTTTTGTACACACACATTTATTTTGTACACAGAGTTCTGTAAGGGAGATTTTAAAAAGCTGTTCAATTTTTCAATCTGCAAATGAGAAAAAATCTTCAGAAAAGTGGACTTAGTCACTAGGAGTATTGGTAGGGTCACATGGCTAGCACGTGTAGACTGAGGACCAGAATCTTCGCCTAATACTATTATTCCTATACTTCCAGCTTCTCCCTGTGTTGTGGGTGGTCTACGAAGGAAGTTCGGGACACATCTCCACAGGGTTTCAAATGTCTTGTAAGTAAATGGAATCCCTTGGAGTTGAACCTTAGGTGATTTCACCTACTGAGAACTGTAGGCACTTTGTTCACGTCCTTTGTATCATAGTACTTCACAGTCTGCCTCCTGATTCTCAGCCACCTGTGCTGACAGTTTTTTCCTGGCTCAGAAAACAGACCTGCTGCATCTAGAGAATTGCTTCCATTCTCTCAGAGTAGCTTTCCACACAAAGTCTTACATCCCACGATGGGTCTTATCATGTGTTCTACAGTTTCCCAGAGTTCACCAAAGGAATAAGGTTTCAACAGCCTACAGCATCAGCCTGCTTGATAGCATGCCCTTCATTGACTCCTACCCCTCCTCGTCCTCCCCACTCTACTCTTTCTATTGCCTCTACTTCCCAAATAACGTACCTGCCCTGCCTGCAGTCCTTGTCTGCACTTCTGAGGGAACTAAAAATAAAAGGCACTGTGCATGAAAGCCCTGAGTCTAAAGGACTAATGGTTGCCTGAAATGTTAATTTTGTGTAATAAATTGGGAAATGTGTCAACCATCTTCTTTATGAAGACAGAGAAAGTCTTTTTCAAATTAAAAGCCCTTACTAATAATTTTCTGATAAAAGAAAAATTACCCAGCTATTTCTACATAGGAAACACACAGTTCTTATATCTGCTATCATATCAAGTTTTTATTAAGAAATAAAGTGCTCAGGATTACACAAGTATGAAATTTCTTGATTGCGGAGACTCGCATATGTAACATAATTATTCCTGTCATATAGAGAGGGGAAGATGATAAGGAAGGGACTGGGACTGAATTCTCCATGACTAAAGACAAAAAATGTATGGAACTTATAGATAAAAAGAAAGAATTTCACAAAGTTTTACACTTGAAATTAAAATTATAATATGTATTAAAAGTTTCTAGTGACCATAATCAACATATGGCACCTGGTCATGCACATGGATACCACATAATGGTTGCACTTCAAATTGAAGTTTGTTTACATGTAACAAAAAGGTACACAAACATAAATATGTACACTCCATTTCCCCTGGAATGCAAAGTTTAGTACCTAGGAATAAAGAACTTGGTATAGCATGTTCAAAAGAAAGTAAAGGTAGAAATGAATCCATGGGGAATGACTGTTAAAGATACTCAGTATGTTTTGTTTCTATAGAAGCTAAGGCACAAAGGCCTGTCTGCTCCTCTTTTTTTGTCATAGATTTGGCTGACATATTCTACCAATTAAATGAACAACTTGAAGATTCTGCATTAAGAAACAGGACTCTATTCTACTGGTTGTCCAAATGAGAGTTGCTTACATTAGACTATCCCTTGCTTGTCCCATTAGCTCTCAAAATTCGCATTTCCTAATATTTTTGAAAAAAATGACTTTTACTTTTTTATTGAGAAGTAGATTTCCCCCCATAAATTTTGCAAGACCCGTTCCTAATGAACACAACTGCTGTTAACTCAAAATCTGGTCAGAAAGTTCTAACAATGGATTAACTTTTAATACCAATGCCTCCTTTTTATTAAATTGAACTTCATTTAGATTATAAATTCTAGTTTTGAAGTACTTGATCAGGAATATTTCAGATCTATATTCTTGAGAGAGTATAAAACTGAAACTCTTTTTGGTGGTTTAATGAACTTCAAAATTAATGTTTTAAATACCATTTCATCATTGAATTGTTCTTTGGTAGTTTTCTCAGTGATTTTAAATTGAGAGCTAAAATAATATAAAAATGAAGTGATACATCTGTCCCACAGATTTTAGATATGAGAAAACAAAGCATAGTATTTAGCATTTATCTTAACCATTCATACAAATTCTAGCAAAATGACTACATACCCATTCTGTGGTTTAGAGTTCTTTTCTATTTAATCTTTTAGAAAAGTTCACCCCAGGAAGGTAGTTGAAAAAAAATTAATCCTTTTCAAAAAGCCATGTATAGAGCTCATGAGTTAGTCCCCAAATTAAAGGAATGTCCGACTTGATTTCACACATTGGACAAAAGTGGCAATACTCATTTTTGTGTTTGGAAGTGAAACTCAGAAGCCCTTTGACAGTTCTCTTCTAGCTTTAAAAGGCTACTTCGCTGTGAATTGAGAAGACACAGGTAGGGTCCGTGAACTCAATATTTACATCTAGATTTCTCATATGAGAAAAAAAAATCTTGGATCCATGTGTAACAATTATATAAAATAAGTTAAAGTGCAGAAGATTAAGTCAGTCACATAGACCAGCATCATCTGATAATCAGAGCATATAAATAGTGTACTTGCTATGGCAATTGGGACAGCCACCTTCTCATGTATCAGGAACACACAAACCAATATTATTATACATGGATATTGGTGCTCCCGTTTCCACCTCCACCTTCAGCACCTTCTGTAGACTGGGAGGAAGAAGGTCGGGAGCTTCTGGGGCGAGGCTGACCATTGAGTCCCACAGGTGTGCCCAGACCATGACTTATCTGGGAAGCTGCATCATCAGATTCCCAGCGCTCCAACTCTTCCCTTACCAGCTGTTCCATCTGTTCCCTGTGGATTTCACTGTCACGACCCAGTCTTTCATCCTAACAAGAGAAAAGAGATCAGGGTGTTGCTAGTGGCCTGAAGCATGCTCATGCATATAAATAAATGCCTTGGTCACTAGTCGGTTGTTTCCAGCCTGTGACCTCTTACCTCAGCCACCCCATCCAGCAGCCTCCCCAGCACCTCTCGTCTCTTCACTTTGGTGCGCTCCATGATCTCCAGCTTCACAATCACAGCGTCAATCTTGGACACTATGCTGCCTATGGAGTGCTCCATTCGGTCCACGCGCCTCACCAGGCTGCAGGAAACCACATGGAGAGGGCAAAGCCACATGGTCACTGTCTTTTAAGCCCCATTAGCTTTTCAAATGGAAATGCTAAGATTATTTTTATTTTAAACAATATAACCAGAAACTCAAGGCTGGGGATGGAACCCAGGGTCTCTTGCATTCTAGGCATGAGTTCCAGTAAGGTAGTTGAGCTACCTTCCTGAGCTACCACTGAGCTACAACTCCAGCTCTGAACCACTTTCTAAGTGGTCTCAGCTCTGTAGAGAAACTTTCACAGCTGCTGGTGGAATTACTAACTGGCTTAGCTCTCCAACTGGTTGACATTATATCTGAAATCTTAAAAATGTATGATCATCCCTTCATTTTGATGTTCCACTTTTAAAAACTTTTCCAGAGGAATGTTTTATGCTGCAATTTTGGCCGCAGTAGAACACTGCTTATTATTAGTACATGACTGAAATAAAACTACATGAAACAATTGATAGGACATTGTTTAAATAAATTTTTGTTCATCTATAAGGTGAAATTCTGAGGTGACACCAGAAACTATATTGTGACAGAATATTTAATAAGATAATATTCACAATATATTAAGTAAATACACCAGCTAGAACAGAGTACATTCATTTACCATCCCAGTGGTTGGAATTCTGAAATATAAAATTGTCTTAAAAATAGGGTAAATTGAGACGACTTCTGGAATGGTGGTAGGAGAGCTCTGCATTCTCTCCCCAGAGAAATGGCCATAACTGTTAAAAAGTATTTTAAAACACATTCAAATGCATGAGAAGTTTTCTTAGGGTCATACAACAAATGAAATAGCATTTATCCAAAAAAATCAACTAAATATAAGAATGGGAGTCTGAGCATTTGAAAAAAGCATTTAAGAAATAATGCTTAAATACCTCCCAAATTTGTTTTAAAACAAGCTATCAATGAAGCTCAAAAAACTCCAAGTAGGATAATCTCTGAGATGAACACAGACATACTAAATAAAAATATTGAAAGCACATAAAAACAATTTGAAAGTGGCAAGAAAAAGTGGATTCACTGTGTATAGGGAATTTTAGTTAGATCAGCATCTGTCTTATCAGAAACAATGGAAACCAGAGAAAAGACAAAACATGCCCAGATAAACAAGAGCAGAGAGACTGCACTGCTACCAGACCTGCTTCACAAGAAAGACTAACAAATTCTTCAGGCTGAAATCAATCACAGTAATTACAACCTTCATGAAAAAAAGAAAACATTTAGTAAGTATAAAAGTAATTTAGTACATATAAAATACAGGAGAAATGCACACTTCTTCCTATTTTTCTTACCTAATTTAAAATCAACTTTATGAGATATATATATATATATATATATATATATATAGAGAGAGAGAGAGAGAGTCAGATTGATGGTCTTATAAAGAAATGCAATACACTTGAGAATAACCACCGAAGGAGGCAAAGGTAGGAACAAAGTTTTACTGGAACAAAGAAATAACAAAAAATTGCACCTTGAATACAGAAAACAAATGAAGAGAATCAGTTGTAGGAAAGCTAATATAGAAAATGTTATAAATATATATTTATATTCTCTCATCTTTCAGCTTTAAGAGATATAGAATTACATGATTTAACTATCTCAGTGTAGTACTGGATTTGTAATTTGTATACAGTTGAGTATATGTATGTGTGTATACATGTATAGTAATAGAGACCAAGAAAAGGGAGATGAAGGAAAACAGCTATGTAGAAACAACATTTCTGTAGCTCACTGGACTAATTCAATCAAAATCTAAAGTACTTTCTCACTAACTGATTTATATATGTTAAGTCCTAGAGAAACGAAAATAACAACAAAAAATCCCTTTAAAAATAGTGAAAAAAAATCACTAAAGCAATCAATTTATTACACTAGAAAATACTCAGAGCAAAAGGAAAAAAAAATTCAAGAAGGAAGAGAAGAACAAAAGAGACATGAGAAACAAAACAAAAAGTAAAATCTCAGACATGAACCCAACTATGTCAATGATAACATTAAATGTAAATGGCTCAAACAATCCAATCAAGAGACTGATAAGAGAAAAAGGTAAGATGTAATTATATGCTATCTACATGAGACAAATTTTAGATTCAAAGATACATCATGTATGGAGTAGCTGTAGTTTTATCACTCAAAATAGACTTTAAAAGAAAATATTTTACTAAGATGGCATCAGACTTCTTATAATGAAAGCAGGTTCATCTATTAGGAAGACATATAAATGTGTGCACCTAACAATGCTATTCAAAAATAAATAAAAATCTTATAGAATTAAAGTGACAAATGGCCAATTTAATAATATTACTTGGGGACTTTAATACCTCACTTTCAAAATTAGAACAACTACGCAGAAGATCAACTGGGAAACAAGATATTTCAATGACTGGAACTACTGAAATCTAGAAAATACTCCACTCAAAAATGGCTTAATAAATAAGACTCAGAAAAACAAGGGTCAAATATTTTCTTTCATATGTGGAAGCTAAACAAAATAAGTGGAAAAAAAAGGGAGGGTGGGGGACTTGGATATAATGATATAGAAAAGATCAGTAGAGAAGAAGGAGAGTGTGAGGGAGGAAGGTTGGGAAAGGTGAAGAATGAATTTAACCAAATCATGCTCTGCACCTGTATAAATATATCACAGTGAAGTTCACTTTTATGCATACGTATAAAGTATCAATCAAAAACAAATGAGTGAGAAGAGGATCAGCTGAGAAAGGGCACTAGGGGAAAGGAGAAGGGGAGCAGGGAGGGAACAGGGACTGAAATGGAATAAATCAAATTCCACGCAAGTATTATTTTGTTAAAATGAACTCAACCATTATATATAACTATAATGTTTTCATTTTTTTAAAAAAACTCAAAAATGGCATAATATATATTCTTTTCAAGTGCACAGAGAATCCACTAGGAGAAACCACATGTTAGGATATAATACATGTAAAAACATTGATAAATACATGTAAATGGAGATACAGACAATAAAATATTAATAGGCATCTTGGTTGACAGAAATATAGAAGACTTTAATGTTTTCTGTTTTTCTTTGTCAGTTTTTCAGTAACAAACATCTTACCTTTCTAAAGTCAAAAATGCATGAATAAAAGTCATAAAAAAGAACTGGTAGTTAAATAATGGAAGAGACTGAATTAAGAAAAGCAGGGGAAACTGCTTCATCTCATTTAGGCTCCTTTCCATCTAAATTCTGCCAATTCCTTTACACTTACACTTGAAACTCTTCATAAGAAACCCCACTGGAGATGCTGCCCCTCCTTCTGGAGCTGTGTCCACTGTCTTCATCATCCTCCTCCTCAGAGTCATCCAGACTTCTTGGGAAACTTCGGCTGCTCATGGGACGTGGTAAAGAGCTATGGTCCAAGTCCAGGTCCTCCTGCAGGACATGGGGTCATCCAGTGAAGAGAGGCATAGTGAGACCCAACACAGAATTTACCGAGGTCTTGGGCAAGTATGAAATGGGTGTGCACCAGATCAGGATTGCCACATTTTTCAATATTGTGAATGGACAGACTTTCAGACAGATTTTAACTATTAAAAAGAGATTACTACACTGTTGGTGGAATTGTAAACTGGTACAGCTGCTCTAGAAAACAGTGTGGAGACTGCTTAAAGAATTAGGGTTGGATCCACCATATGACCCAGCTATCCCTCTTCTGAATATTTTCCCAGAGGAGTTAGAATCAGCAATTTATAACAACACAGCAAAATTTATGTTCACAGCAGTTCAATTTACATAGCCAAACTATGGAATCAACCCAGATGCACCTCACTGGATGAATGGATCCAAAAGCTCTGGTATATATATACAATGGAGTTTTACTCAGCTATTAGAAACAATGATATTGCATCCATTGAAGGTAAATGGATGGCAATGGAAGAAATCATGCTGAGCGAAGTTAGCCAAACCCAGAGAGTCAAGGGCCGAATGTTTTCCCTCATGTGTATGGAGCCAAACCCAGGCTTGGGTGAAAGGTAGATAGACTCATGAATTAGAACAATAGAACAAAAATGTAGTATGTCAATATTTATGAGATACAGTTGCAAAATACTGCATAAGATATTTGAACAAGCTATACTGGATGTTTTTACAAAAATGTAAATGTTTATTCCTATTGTCAAATATATCAAAGAATAACAAGGGATGACAGGAAGGGAGGAGAAGGGGAAATTTTGGAAATGAGATAAAGCTAAGTACATTCCAAGAATTTAAAAGTAAGTCACTGTATATACTAAAGTCATGTATATAAAAAATATTCTTCATAGGTATAAGAATTATAACACTGTACTTGGATTTTTTAGGAAAAATATAGGACCCAGAAGAGAGGCAAGGGAAGGGGGTTGGGAGGTGAGAGGTAGAGGGATGTGGGGGAGGGGAGGAAATAGACCAAATTGTATTGCTGTATTGTGTGCATCTAGGAATATATGACAACAAATCCCATCATCATGTACAACCATAATGCACTAATAAAAATAAATTCAATTAAAAAAATGAAGTGGTTGCTAACTCTTTGTTGAGAAAGGAAAGAACATTAAAAGCATAACAAAGGAAAACATAAATGAAAAAATACACTTATTACCTTCTTTTTCCTAAAAGATAACAAATCCAATAACTCTAAAGCAGGAAGGAAATAATCTCAGAATTTTTACTAAATACAAACTTGAGAAAATTTCATTAATTGTCTTCGTATTTACATTTTACAATGATGTTGAGGTTTGTTTCATATGGACACTATTCTGTGAAGCTCATTTGATGATTACTCTAGACTTCTGGTCCAAGGAAAGTGGC
This sequence comes from Aplodontia rufa, assembly GCA_004027875.1. NCBI lineage: Eukaryota > Metazoa > Chordata > Mammalia > Rodentia > Aplodontiidae > Aplodontia > Aplodontia rufa. Next base: position 18,287 of record PVKS010024805.1, on the reverse strand, counting down.
TTTGTATATAGCATTCATTTGTGTTCTCTATATCTCAATTTGTTGTTGTTGTTTAAGCATTTATACTTGAAAGTTAATGGTAAAGCTGTTAATTTTCTAGATTGCATTAGCTCATTTTCTTTATCACCTAAGATGGGTTCAATGCTGCCCAGGTTGGCCTCCACACTGGGGCTCAAGGATCCTTAGCCTCAGTCTGTTGGGACTATGGTGTGCACCACCATGCCCCACAGTTAGGTTTCCTTTCTACATCTTTATGGTAATATTCAAGTGAAAGGCAGATGTTACTTTTACTAAAACTATTAATAATATAAAGAGCAACTAATTAGCCAGCGTAAGTTTTAATCTTTTGGTATTTTTTTTTCTCACTCTTTTAGATATTATGAACTATGCAAATAATCCTGTTCCTTTTTCAAGTTGACTATCAGAAAGTTCAGTGCCAGAAAGGCTAAGATTGTTACCCAATCTTTATAAGCATATGCCTAGTTATATAGTATAGTTTTTTTTTTAAGTTTTATCCACAATGTATTTTTTTTCAAGTTTGTTTCACTATTCACATTGGCTTTCCTGCATTCATCTATTTTAATGCACTTTATATACTAGTGCGTTATAAATCACTTTTGGAATAAACAGAGCACTCATATATCTGTTGATTGAGAAAGAGAAAAAGAGAGAGAGATCCCCAACAGCCCAGTACGTAGTGCAGTGTTTGATACATGGTGGGTGCTCCATCAAATCATGTCCTAACCTAGACTCACCCTCTCTTTTTCCAAGTCATCTCTCATCTGCTGATGCTCATGTTCAGTCAGCTCTTGGTCTCCATCTTGGTCATACTTGGTGAATATTGCCTCAATCTCAGCGTCAGTATGGCCCTTCCTGAAATTATTGAAAGGTTACAGATAAGCTCATTCTTGTACATAGTCCAAACCAAACAGAAACATCAAAATGCAGGAGGAAAGAGAAATCACTGAATGGGGTCTATCCTCCTCTCAGAGTATGGTCCAGAAAGACACCTTTCTATCAAAACAAGAAAAAAAAAGTGCTCCTCTATGAGCATTTGGGACAGAAACACCTGTCACCAAGAATTTATCTTTAGAACCAAGAACTTTCTAGAGCCCCAGGATGTGTCACTCTTACCCTTTGAGATCTTGTCGAAGTTCATCAAAGTTCAACTTGCCTCCCCCTTGCCGCAGGCTCTCTGAAATGTCATCCACGGTATTTTTTTTCAGTTTTAGTTTGACCAAAGCTTTATGGTACCCCTGTTGGGGAAACAAAACAAAACAACAAAGCAAAACAAAATAAAAAAACTGGCTTAGGTTTTTCTGCTTTTGCATTTGCTTTATTTCTCATCTGTAGCATTAACTACTACAAACAAATTGTCTGGTGAAACCTGGCTACTCAAGTGTGTGCTGAATGAGTGAATAAGGACATACCCCTAGTCTTCCATAACACTCTTGTAGAAGAGTTATGTGCAAGGGAAAAAAGATTTCAATAAATCAAGAGCTAAGACTCTTTTATCACGGGTATTTAGTTTGATTGACAAACACAAATCACTACATAGCTATCTGCCCCAAAATATACAGGAATGTGCAACAGTTCTTAAAATATCAAGAAACCTCAGTCATGGATAATTATCTTCTCTATTATCTCGTTATCTCACAGTAAGTAATTTTCTTATACATGTTACGCATGTAAAAAAAAAAACAGTGAAATATGGATAAAGATATTTCACTGACAAACTAGAGTCCGGTTGGGGGTGTGGTGAAAGGTAGAGAGCTGTCCTGGCCTGTGTGAGGCTGTGGATTAACTCGCAGCACCACAAAATCAAACAAAAGAACTACAGGCAGAGGTTGCTTTGCACGGTAATATAGGTCTGTAAAGTGACCTTGCAGACTAAAATTGTGAAAACGATGCAATTAACAGCAAAAATTTTAATTGTTCCATGACCTTAAAACTTTTTGTGGAAACATTAAAAACTCCCTCAGCATCAGCTATAAATTTATACAGAAATATAAAAGTAAACAGAATATTTATTTAGTGCACTGAAATTGAAAATAAAATAGAAATATTGAAAAGCAAAGTGTCATATTTCTTTGAAAAAAAAATATCCAGAGCAATTTGAACAGTGCTTGGCACTTCCTTCTCATATAATATTTCATCACATCCCTTATAACACAAACTAAATATATTTTAAATGCATCGGTGGATTTTCATATATGCTTCACATTCCAATATTTTTCTTTTGCACCTTCATGACAGGGAAATATTCCTAATAATTCTATCTTTTATATAAAGATTTCTGCTGGCATTACTTCTTCCAGGATAACTTTATTCTCTTCATCACAAACACTTTTTCTTATACATATTGATAAGCTGTCATTCTGGGTGTTCACCTGGATCTCTTAAGTGGTGGATCTCAACCTTCCCACGCTCAACTATTTGTTCTGGAAAACCAAGGCATTTGTTCTGATTCCACTTCCAGTCCCCATGTTTCTCTCTATTTCCTTCCTGTGCATTCATCTTTTCTAGTCCGTTCTCTTTTTCTGATTATCATCTTTGTATAATGTCATATAGGTTTGTCATTGAGGACATGAAAGCACCACTACACACTTTGTTGTTGCATGAACTGAGCTGCAGATGTCCAGTGCAATCAGCAGCAGACAGGAAGCAGTGTCACAACTAGTCCCTGGGCACCAGGGTATTGCTACTTAGGTATTGATGTGTGGCTGAAAAGCCAATGGTGGAGTCTGTACTTTGTATCCTCACTCATCGTTAATATACTCTGATAACTCAAATTTGAACCAGGTCTTTGAGGAACTGGGGTTATGTAACAAAACTGTAGAATCAAACCTGTGCACAGCATGGGTTGCTTACATACTTTATGGAAACTTGCTAAAACATTCACAACTGTGATGCTGAATTCAAGATAACTTTGAAATTAGGTCCCATCCAAGGGACTTTAAGAACCTGGAATCTTCCCGTATAGCATGAGCCATGGACAACATGGCCCCAAAGCTTCACCCAACAGAACAGAAAGTAAAGGAGCCACCCTATCTACCAATATGATGTTGAGCAACAAGCTATGTACTTCAAACATCTTTATTTGTTATTATTGTGAAAATTATATTTTTTACCAAATAAAAATATGGGAACATCACAATGAGAAGAATGAAACTGCCCACTTCCCTGTCTGCCCTTCTATTTAACACCTGGCCCTGCCTGAGAAAAGTGTGGAAATGGAAGTCCTCAGAACCAAGCTATGGCCTCAATCCAAGAACCTTTTCCTTTGACTATTTTACAACTGCCCTTGAAAGGTAATGGGTTAACAGAAAGGAGCTAAATATTTTCATCAAAAACTTCTTTTTATTTTTAAATGGTAACTGCAATAGAAGTGTTAGAAGTAGGTTCATATAATCATGACTTCAGTTTATTCTGAACTCAGGATCCGGAAGTGAGAGTCAACTAGGAGAGTCCAAACATATAGCTGAGCTCCTAAGAGTCAAAAAGGTTATTAAAACTTGAATTCAGGATATAGAAGGATTCCCTGATTTTATATCTAAGCCAGCAGCATTCCTTTGAAGTCTCCAAGACAGGGAACATTTAATGATTCCTAAAATATAGCAATCTACACTTTATTGTAGATATTTTCAATATATCAATGTTGATTAGGAACTTTGAGGCAATTATTAATTCTGCAGGAAATTTAAAAATTCAGATAACTTGGGACTATCCTACCTTTTTGATAAGATCTGAGAGTTCCATTTCAGCTTTCTGCTGGGCAAAATCAGATTTTACTTCAGAGTAAGTGTCATTGATGATGGCCAAAAACATGTTCTGTTTGTAAATCAAAGAAAGGTAGAGGTTAAGGGAGAAGGCCTAAAAATATTTTGTAAACATTAATCCAAAAATTGACGCATGCCTTTTTACTCACATTTTTTCCCTCAATTGGAAGGTTTTATAAAGTCATAGTAGTTTTGCTACCATCTTTGAAAAACTTATTTTCTCCATTAAGTCATGCAAAGGAAAATATACTATATGTTCTTACTTATAAAACCATATATATTTTGCAAAAAGAGAGTAAAATACAAGAAAATAGTAATGTCTTTGCCTAGGAAGCATGAATTGCTTTATATTTTTGCTTATTCTTTTTCCCTATATGTAAAAAATTAACATAAACTATTATGGGTGTGGATGTCTAAAACACTGTTCAAATGTCACCAGTCAACACAAAGAAGTAGAATTCTAAGCTTATACCAAATTTTATTATATGATCATATTTGAGATTTATAGAATATATTTTAAAGAGTTAAAAAAGACTGTGGCAAATAATAGGGCAAATTATACCATTATATTATGTGCATATACAATATGTAATAACAAATCTCACCATTATGAACAACTATAAAGCACAAATGAAAATAGGGAAAACAAGATCTCTGCAAATAGGAATACAGTAGACCTAGTAGAAAGATAGTTTAAAAAAAACTTTGCAGGATTGATTTGGACTTTATAGTCAAGCAAAATTGGTTTTCAGTTTTGTAACTGCTATGACTATGTGGTTCAACATTTTTAGGTCTCATTTTTGGGATTTGTTTTGCACTGACAAAATGGGAAAAGTTATAATTCCCTTACAGATTAGCAGTGTGGGATAATGGAAGACTCTAGGCAAAGTGCTGAGGACAACTCCAAACCCAAGGCAAGGGCTACATTATTTAAACCTGTTATTCAGTGGAAGCTACTTATTTCACTTTCCTAACTTTTCCTTCCCCAGGTATTGTATTTATAGCATCACTTTGAAATAACTTTCTCAAAGCACTGCACCGTATAGATCAGGTCCCTCTTTTTGCATCTAACTCTTCCTTTTTGCATCTAACTGTGGTTTATAAGCATAGAGAGGTTTGTGGAATTACTTCTGTCTCCCCACATGAAAGTCCATGAATTCTTTGTCAAGGAAGAGTCAGACTCTGCTTCCCTTACCACGGTAATCCTCAGAATCTTCCATATGCTTCATTCTGTACAACATACTATACACTACATGTAATATTATAGGGATACAAAGTTAGAGTCAATGTTTATTAAATCACTGATACATGAACAAAGAAGGACTCTCTTATTTTAGAGAATTACTAAATCTCCATCAGAAAGAATGTTCTGGGGGCTGGAGCAGTAGCTCAGCTGTTAGGGCGCTTGCCTGGCATGCGTGAGGACATGGGTTTGAACCCCAGCACCACATACACAATGGAGCGTCAGAGCAACAAAAGCCACCTGAAAAACTAAATAAAATTGATTCTTTTTCTCTCTCTCACTGTCCCTCTACCTTAAAAAAAATAAAAAGAATATTAATGTTCTGAAGCAGATTTAGAACAGAGCAAAGAGTACATATAAATTCTAGGCTGAATGTACCATTTGAAGGAATGGATAATTTCAGTCAGAATATCCACCTTCTCCTTCCCAGCTCGAGCATCTAACATTGTATTCTGGCTTCCAAATGACTAACTGATACCTACACATCTCTTACTTGAAATGGGTTCAAAGGTATATCCTCTGAAGTGTTTTGGAAAAGCAAACAGTGGCAGAGAAAGGCTCTTGAAGAGGTGGGGAAAAGAAGTTCACTTTCTTCTTCCATCCTGTCTCACAAGGGTCACATAACTGCCAGATGGATCTCTGCAATAGGAGATCTTTCCATGTGTGGGGGCTAGGGGGTGCTCCAGACTCAAATGAGCCACTTCACACCTCAATGGATTATTTTTAAAAAGAACAAATGAATGAATTACAGGCAGCTTACAAAGGGAGCCAATCCTATACTCAACCTGTTATTTCTTCAAAAGACAATTTTATATTAAAAATGGCCTCCTGTCTACCAATTTACCCATCTCTCTAGCCATCTGTCTATATCTGTGGGGTATAAAGAGAGAAGTTCCTTCTGATGCAGCTCTGTACAAGTTATATTTTAGTATAAAGACAAAAACAAAGGGCTTGTGTTCCTATTCTGCTGAAGGTCCAGTAAAATGATCTCAAGGTGCTGACTTCAAGTACAACATTCATTCAAGGATTCCTCATTTAAGCAGTTCAAATCACCACAGTTAAGTCCCTAATGGCAGATCGATACTCTGAGAACATTAGGTGGCCTGAGGTCAGCTGAAGGTTCTGCTGCAGCAATTTTAATTCCTGGTTTCTGTTTTCTGAGGAGACATTCAGGTGCCCCAAAATCCAAAGCACCACCAATGTGTTAGGGTGACAAAGGCTTAAGCTACTGCTAATTTATCTCTAACAGGAAGGAGACACTTATGAGGGTTTAGTTTTAAAATTATTCATGATTCTTGCACACAACAAGATACAAATGGACTTGCTTAGAACCGCTGCAGGATTTGGTCCTAAGAGCATCATGACCCAATCAGTGAATATCATCTGCTAGCCAGGAATACCTTGGGCCCACCTTCAGGATGCTGCCTGAATTATTAAAAATGTGATCATTCAACCTTTTACAAAGGATCTGCACAAAATTTGTTGAAAATGGAAATAGCTTAGTTATTTTCTTAAGATGACTATTAAGGAGAAATCATTGAATACTAGTGTTAGATGAAAAATTCCTTCTGCTTAAGTTAAAATGACTTAATGTAATACTTTCAATGGACAAAGTAAATGAACAAATGTTAAGTCAAAGAACAAAAAATCCTTGACAATCATCTTAAAGTCGATCAAAAGTTTTAAAAGTTAATTTATACCAAATAAAGAGACTCAAAAGTTATTTTTAAATAATCTTAAAGCAATTTATATCCACTGTTGGATTTAGTTTTACACAACATATGCACATTCCTTATAGGTAGTCTCTAGACATCTACAAAGTGTGAAATATGAACAAGTTAAAACAGAATATCTTAATCTTGACACACAACAATTTATTTATTCAAATGCTACTTGTATAATCCTGGGTCTAGCTTGCTTTGTTAGTTTTTACTTATTAATAAAAGAAGAGGAAAGAATGAAATGAAAAATCTTACTAGCAAGTGACTATGAAAGTGTTGACATTTGTGTTTAAAAAGTGATTGGGCATATTCAACTTTTGAGCAAAGCCCTTTTTTAGATAATTTTATAAATTTGTACTTGTTCTATTATTTTTCTCATTGAGTGGAAATATATATGGATAAATGAAAGGCAATGAAAAGAAGTATTTTGTTAAGACTTAAAACTCTGAAGCAATGAAAAGTAAAGTAAATATTCCAAAATCAACTTTTTTTCTACTTCCTGGTCTCTAATTGAAATTATGAGGAATAGAGTGTGAGAAAAAAGAAAAGATGGTGATTCATGAACATTAAATCTAAATCCCCTCACTATAAACAAAAATGTACATACCAAAAGAATGAAGAACATAAAGAACACAAAGGTAGTGAAATACAGTGGTCCCAAAATTCGATTAGCTTCCTCAATCTCTGCAAAGTTGATATCACCCAAAATGATACGGAATTGAGTGACACTATAAAAACAAAACAAAACAAAACAAAACACCACAATACAAAAACAAAGAATGTCTAGCAACTGATGTAACATTTCTTAAAGACGATTTTACATTTGGAGATCACTGTGGCAATGTGGATAGCTGTCAAATAACAGAAAATCAGCCATCCTTTGCAAAGTCCTGCTGCTTATGTCAGCAATTGAAGTGGTCCAGAATGTTATTTCCATTTAGTTAATATTACATGTAATTACTATTAGATACTAATATAACAAATGGTTCTAACAATTCAAAACACAATCTGGATAAAACATGGTAGTTCTGTATCTTCACAATGACCACTCTAGGTATAAAGACAATATCTCTTAAAGAAAAGAAAAATGGCCAGAATTGTATGTGTTCATAGATCTAACATTCTCATATTCATTCAAAGTGAAGGGAAAGTGGCTGGATGTAGCAAGTGCTGGGTCTTAGTAAAATCATTTCCATTATTCACTTTTAACAAGTAACACATAAATTAGGGATCTCCATGCACAAGCCCTATCAACTTCACTATGATATTATTACACTCCTTTTGCAATTACTAATCCCTTTGTAAATACACAAAATCTGATGCTGGCTCTTTTTTATTTATTTGATTTAATTAATTTATTTTTGGTTTTGTTTTTCATATATTTGGAAATTGGAAAAAAATACTGAAAAGTCCTGAGCTGTTCTAAGCTTCACCTAGAATATTAGAAATAAATATTCCTTTACTTAGAAAATAACTTCATGTTCAAAATGTATGGCAATAATATTTGCCAAGAATGAAAATATACACAAATCGCCTTTCAAAGGCTCCTGTGTGCTTTGGGTGCTAGGAAGACCTTAGACATGGAATAGTGCTAGAGTTCTATGACTTTTCCACCATATTGGATTATTTAAGGGAAGGGCTGCTATCTTAAGCATCATCATTTCAGAATGTATTAACAACATTCCATTAGTGGGGTCAATGTTTCTGGTAAAGGTGACTCATTCATTTTCTGAATAAATATTTTTAATTCTCTGATTGTCAAACAGTAACTAGGAAGATTTCTTTATCCCTGAGAAGGCAGTAACATCTCTGATTATGTTTTTTTTCTTAATTTCATATGTACTTACATACATTCTTGGAACGAACTGAAGTCATCAACCTGAGCACCAAAGACGAGGTATGCCAACTGAGCATATGCTAAGAAAATAATGAAGAACATAATGGCAAAGCCAAAGAGGTCTTTGGCACATCGAGACATGGTTGTGGAGAGCTGGCTCATGGTCCTATTAAAGTTGATGAATTTGAAGAGCTATAGAAGAGAGAAGATATCAACAGATGAATGGATAAGCACAATGTGGTAATCACATATAAATGGAATATTATTCTGCCACAAAATGCAATGGGATTTTGGTACATACTACCATGCAGACCCTGAAAACATTATGCCAAGGGAAATTATGCATCTAAACTGTACTATTGCACCTATATTAAGCACTCAGAGTAGTCAAATTTATAAATAGAGAGGTGGTTACCAGGGGCTGGGCTGAGGGGGAGAATGGAAAGTCAGTGCTAATGGGTACGGAGTTCCACATTAGGATTATGAAAACATTCTCATAATGCACAGTGGTGACGGTTGTCCAACACTGTGGTACTTCGTGCCACCAAACTCCACACTTTAAAATACTGAAATGGAAAATATTATATATTAACCACAACAGTAATAAAAGAGAGAAGAGAAACAACTTGGCTTTTGTTGTTAACAACACTAATATTCTCTTGTTCAGAAAGGGTTTGCTGAGTCCCTACCCCATGCCAGGTACTGTTCTTGGAGCTGGGAGGAAGCAGGGGACAGAATACAGGTGCATTCTCATGAGTCTCATGTGGTTACATTTTCTAGGATGATTAAAATATCATGAAGAGGCTTCATTATAGTTACAATAACTAGTGATATTTTTTCCTCCAAAACGATTAAAATAAAAATGAAAAAGAAAACTAACAAACACCAAAAAAATTTCAGGAAATGCTCTTTGTGTATTAGTAAACATCATTTATTTATACATCAACTATGTGGCAATGATTTGTGTAATTGCTTGGAATCTCCACAAGGACTGAAATGCTGGTATTCTATCCCCAGAATTAAAGTAGGTCTGGCAGCCAGGAGGGACCTTCCTGTGCCTGACATCAAAGCCCTGCTCTAGACAACGTCCAAGCATGACTGCCCAGTATGTGTAGTCCACAGACCAGGGGGTAGGACACCTGCACAGCTCTGGGAAAAAGCCTTGTGGAAAAGCACCTGGGGGATATCAGAACTACAGCCAGGATCCCTGCCTCAAAAAACTTCGTCATCAAGTTTTGGGGATTGAGCCATAAACAGAACACAACAGCCAGCGGCACAGGATGGAAAAAGAAATTTCAGGGGCTGGAGCAGTGGCTCGGCAGTTATGGCA